>CM029598.1:39954972-40109659 GCA_017311375.1 Mytilus coruscus
CAAATCAAAACACTCTAGATCTCTATCACTTATGGTTTACAAGTTACAAATACATATCACTAATTTCAAATACATAAGGGGATATATTCTCATATGGAGTCTTCGTAAAGCTTCGGTCAAAATTAAACGTAACATTCTGAGGATATAAGGAGCAATTTGGAAAAATAAATTTGTCGCTTTCTGTTACGGTTGCGAAGGAGAACTCATAACAAGTAAAACAGTGTTCGGGGAGATAACTCTTACAAAGACAAATGTTCGGTTAAACAGGGTCAGTTTCAAAAGTGTATAAACTGTACAATATCATAAACAAAATATTTAATCGACATCTTTTTAAACATCAATACAGCGAAAGAAAAAAATTAGGCGGAAGAAAAAAAAAAATAATCAGAACAAAATCAATAGGTCTTTCCACATAAAAATGGAAAGACCTAATTAAAAGCTTTACAGTGTTTTTTGTAGAGATATGGAGTGCAAAATAATCTATTCAGTTTTAAATCTTTTTACGAAGTTTATACATGTTTGTTTATATGTAAAAAAAAAAAACCCAAAAAACACACACATGAAGATAAGCAAAAAGGGAAAGATTCAAACTATGTGTCGATCAGTTCACCGGGTGTATTTTGTTATCAAGTAATGTTTTATATGGTTCTCCTTACAGGCAACCTTTAAAATGAGAAATAAATACATGTTCATGTAATAACATTTCTTAAAGCCGATATAATCGAATGATATTTCAATGAGGATATAATTTTCCGATTAAGATCTAACTTACATATCTGAATGTATTTCCCGACATGCCTTATTCATCAGTATCTCCCCTTCAGTGATGCACTGATAATCTACAGAGAAAATATATAAATTTACTTTTGATAATAATTGTATTTAATTTAATTATTGTTACCAAATTCACTTAATTTATAGTAGGTTAACACCATAAGCAGAGTTTGGCCTTTTTGGCTTTGTCAGCACTTCGATTTTGTATTAAGTTTTTATATCAGATATAACTTTGCCTCAAACATCATCAAGGAAAAATGAGCAACTTGTAAGGTTTATGTCATTGCATAAATAAATAAAACAATAGCTTGTGTGTTGCTTGATGTCAAATCCCAAATGTAGATCATCTTTTCGCTTCAGAACTACAGAATGACAACAAAAGAGTTAAATTAAATATTGATTAAACGACCGAAATCAACTTCGAATTAATGAACTTTTCTATGTTTGTGTGTTACAGTACATAAACAGAGTAAATACCAATGAAACAAACATCAGAAAACTTATTTCAAACGGGATAGCACATCCTCATTTTTACGGAGATGCTGTTTACCGTGCCAGGAAATTTAGAATCGATCCTGGTAAACTTATCGATCCTTTAAATAAACGTATTCTAAAAGGTTACCAATTCAGCACTGTAATTATATCTTTGGATATTGTTTTTATTGGTATTAATATTGATTTTGTTATCAGTTAATTAAATATTAATGGTATATGCATGTGCACTTTCATTGATCTACAATCTGTCGATTCCTGTATCTTGACATTGCACAAGGTCATGTTTTTTTCTGACTGTTTATGACGTCTTTACACTAAATCCATTGGATGTTGGATGTGTACTGATTGATAATTTAGTCATAGATGCATAATTTTTTATTAGTTGTTATTGGCTTTGAACTAGCTGTCAGTAACTGTGAGTACTCTCAGATCTGTTCTAAGTATCTGTTTATTGTTGGGATGTAAAAGTACCCCGTCACGTCCACTTTTTTTTTTAGATGTATTTCTATTTGTATCAATCTGATGAGTTAAGCATTTTTAAACTGATTTGTATAGTTCGTTTTTATGTTGCACTGTTACACCACTGTCCCAGGTTAGAAGGAGGTTTGGAATCCCGCTTACATGTTTAAACCCGCCACATTCTGTATGTATGTGCCTGTCCCAAGTCAGGAGCCTGTAATTCAGTGGTTGTCGTTTATTGCTGTGTTACATATTTGTTTTTCGTTCATTTTATTTGTATATTAATTAGGCCGTTGAATTAATTTACATTTGTGATTTCGGGGCCTTTAATAGCTGCCTATGTGGTATGGGCTTTGCTCATTGTTGAAGGCCGTACGGTGACCTATAGCTGTTAATTTCTGTGTAATTTGGTTTCTTATGAAGAGTTGTTTCATTGGCAATCATACCACATCTTTTCTTTTTATATAAGAAAGAGGTTTTCTACTTTTCTTATCTGTTTGTATTCATCACTTATTTTTTTAAAGGAAACCTCACCTGGTGATAGTTGTGGACATGTTACACTTAAACACGAGCAATCTTCCTCAGATGGTATACAGAAACAAGTGTTCTTTGGTCTTGAGACAAATGCATATCCCTTTTTGTAGTCACAGCGACAAGTAATATCGGTGCTATTAGAACCATTGTTGTATACCACCTGTCCCTCTCCAGTACACTTTGATTTGATAAGGAGACATTCACTGTTTCCATGGGTGGTGAACACAATAGGTTGATATCTTCCAATATTACATTCTGCTAGATTAAACAACGGTTGGAACACTAGCATACTTCCTTCAAGTAAACAATCAACTTGCTATAATATATGATATGTACAGTCGACGATTTTTGTTCTAATTTTAAATTCATTATATCAGTGGTGTTTACATGTTGAAATATTTCTATACAAGATCACATTCAGATGTGAATTAAGACGACAGAAGTTTACCGATGTTCAAATAAGCACAGGTTTAACAAACACATCAAACTACTGCTACAGTAAATTTCGTTAAATTACATGTACATGATGTATATCACATTTAACACTTCGAATTGCATTCATCTATGCCATCATAGGTTTAACAAACACATTATTTACCATAACTTAATTTTCATATTATTACACGATCAATACATATTATTATAAGGTTTTCTTGTCTCGTTTAACAGTGAACATATGAAATCATATACATGAACATTTTGGAAATAAATTTTACCTATGCTACTTTGATCTGAACCTAAACAATTTTCCTCGTATTTATTTTCTAGTAAATGGAACAAACACACATATTTGTCTTCCGAATAACACGAAACGTTTGCTCTCAATCTCCATTCTGATTGGGCTGGACATTGTAGATCATATCCAGTTGCCGTTCCAATAATCTAAAAGAGATAATAATGAACGATTTCATTTATTTCAAATCTTGTGCGCAAAGTATTTTCCTTATTGAGCCATATTTCTAGGAGTGAATGATACTGTATTATCGGACAATTAGATTTACAGATAAAATTGAGAATGGAAATGGGGAATGTGTCAAAGAGACAACAACCCGACCATAGAACAGACAACAGCAGAAGGTCACCAACAGGTCTTCAATGCAGCGAGAAATTCCCGCACCCGGAGGAGTCCTTCAGCTGGCCCCTAAACAAAAATATATACTAGTTCAGTGATAATGAACGCCATACTAAACTCCAAATTGTACACAAGAAACTAAAATCAAAAAGACTAACAAAGGCTAGAGGCTCCTGACTTGGGACAGGCGCAAAAATGCGGCGGGGTTAAACATGTTTATGAGATCTCAACCCTCCCCTATACCTCTAGCCAATGTAGAAAAGTAATACGCACATTAAAATTCAGTTCAAGAGAAGTCCGAATCTGATGTCAGAAGACGTAACCAAAGAAAATAAACAAAATGACAATAATACATAAATAACAACAGACTACTAGCAGTTAACTGACATACCAGCTCCAGGCTTCAATTAAACTGATTGAAAGATTATGTCTTCATCATATGAATATCAGGCACAATCCTTCCCGTTAGGGGTTTAGTATCATACCATCATAACATATATGAGAAGAACATAACCCGTGTGATGCCAACAACTGGTTTTTAAATAAATGTGTTTAGTTCCGATGCAAAGACCCTATAAGTGATCATAAGTGAATCAATATTAACGCCAAAATATGCAATCTTTAATGACCTGACAACAGTATCGTAACTATATCCCTTCTTAATAAGTCTATTTAAAGGTTTTGTTAGCTTCTGAGGTGAATACTGACATTTTTGTGTTTTATAAAGAATATTTCCATAAAAAATTGGATGTGAAATACCTGAACGTATAAGAAGTCTGCATGTTGAGCTATATTTACGAATGATATACACTTATAAAGGGAAATACTGTTTTATCTAACAAGATATGGAATGATGCATTCTACTACGACAAGATTTGTATAGCATCTAAACTGTTTAAACTTCGTTTTGTAATTTAGTTAGCACTGGTAATACATTTTGTTGACAGTATATTAAGATATTCAGAAGTTTATAATTCAGTGTTTAATTTAAATTTCATAGAATATACACTGTATAATGCCTACTGACCGCAATGTAAACTAAACTGAAGTGACATTTATAGATCACATTTGGTGTGTCTTCATAGCAGATACTGATGTACCTATATAGTTAGAATGTTATGGTCATAAAATACATAGACATAAACTAATGCTAGTTAAACAACCATTTGACCATTGTCATAGGTGTGTAATTGGATGTCCTATTATGGTACATTGTTGGGCTCCACAGTCGTATGATGGGTTTAAACATTGGGTTGTACAAAATGAATCTTATTAATTAAAAACACAGTAGACTTTAGAATAAAGTGTATTTTAACTACCGATGGTACTTGTTACCAGGACCTGACATTTGTTTTGATTAGTGACAACCTTGACTAAATCTTCAATTTTTGACTATAAAAACAGGCATGTTTTATCCAATTATAACTAGTATGAACGTTATAAGTTAGAGCGGCAAAATCAATAATAAACCCCAAAACAGTATAACGTCCAAAAGCTACTGTTGATAAATCTTTTCACATGATTTCTTCATACATTTACCAATATCATTAGGATAACCATTTTGCTTCTTTCGTTTGTCGATGTTCAAGCATTTTACTGTCCTCTGTCAAACACGAACATCCACCACCTGCAAATCAGAATAGAAAAACTATCCATTTTAATACAATATATTCCAAATCGTTCTCGACTCATCAGACCAAGGGTGTTGTACATAGATTATATGAGGTCGAGGTAATATATCATAATATTGAAGCAAACTTATTTGTCATAACTAATTTTATCGAATATAACTATTTATTGCGATCGAAAAATAAATGAGTAAAAGAATGTTTTTAGAATCTGAGATTCAAAGCTAAATAGAAACTCAGAGTGTAAATGCGAACGGTTTACTTAAATATTTCTGAACTTAATGAACTGATCTGTTTGTGTAAGAATGTGTAATTTCATGTTGGCGTCAACATTCCTTCATAGCAGTAAAAAAAAATGTTTGCTTGGTCTTTACATAAGTGAATTTGTTATTTTTATTTTCTTTCGAATGGGATGTATTTGGCGTTGTATCCTATTTCTCTTGCTAGAATTATTAAGAAGATGAGTCTTTTGTAGTCGAAATGTAGTCGAAATGCGCGTCTGATGTACAATTGTTAAATCTGGTATCTATTTTAAGTTTATTTACAACTACTGTCACGATACCACTGCTGGTGGAGGTTCCTTCCGACGGTTTCATCAAACCAGTAGACAGCACTTCTGTATTGACAAGAATTATGTTAGATATGGTCATAAGTATAAATTATCTGTTTACAAACTTCGAACTTTTCTTATTACTTTGGATTATATACCTCAGGTATAAATAACCTTCACTGTATTTGGCAAATCCTTCTAACGCAATATTGGGTCCTCAATATCGTTCAACTTCGTACCTTTTTTTTTCGAACGTCACTGATGAGTCTTTTGTAAATTGACTTACAGAATAAAAATCCTAGTATCAATGATAAATTTATGTAAACGGAGTCTGAATTATTTTAAATGTCTGCATAAATAGATACTCAAGGGATTTCATATTCCAATAGACAATGTTCCTCTGTTAGAGCACAGCTATTCTCCCTTTTTGGATTGCTTGCTCTTATGACAATCTACACAAGGAAATGCCTGTACCATGTGAGGAATATGACAGTTCTTTTCCATTCGTTTGATGTGTTTAAGCTTTTGATTTTGACAATTGATAAAGGACTTTCCGTTTTTATTTTTGCTTGGAGTTCGGTACTTTTGTTATTTTTATTTATTTATTTTTTTTTTTTTTGAATCACAGCTTTCATGCACACGCGTCTCAAAGATAAGAAGAAAAACATATATTAAAAAGTCTCTCAAATGCATTGTTGATATCCATTTACACAGTAATATTTGAGATGAGTACTTATACTTCATATATCAAGCTGCAGGGAAGATAAAGTTTGTGTTTTTGAGTTAATGCAAATTCCATTACTGAGGAAAACCATTACATAGATAAATGAAAATATGGTGAAGCTGACAGGAACATATGATTCAACAGCACATTTATATTCAATTGCAATACTTTCAAGTTTAAGAAAGCCATGGTTATAGTTAAACAATCTAAATTAAAGAAACTATTTCTCCCATGAATATCATCAACAAAAAGGTAAACTCTGTTTGATGAAACACCCTTTATATTATTTACATTTATTCTATCATTGTTATTTTATATATTTTAAAAATTGTGACTTATGTGCATTTATTTATGTGTACCATTGTATCAACAGCGTTTATCAGAATAACTTATATATAACTAGAAGTTCATAACGGAGTGAAGATTTGCACCATATCTAAAAACATGTTTCTTAGATAATGAACCGGATGCAGAAGCAAAATCGACGATTTACTGCAAAGGCGAAACCTGAATATAAAATAAGAAAATGTGCTATGTTTGCCAATAAGACCACCATGCGGGGCCAAAGGACGTGGATGTAAGCAACAAAAGGGTGTCGTACGGCTTTTAACAATGAGTAAAACTCATGATCATAGCTTATAGTAAATTTTCCTCTAATTTGTTTCGCTTTCTTTAGATGTAACACCACACCTTCCAACTAACTGCTTGGTGTGATTTTTTTTTTTCAAATAGGAGACAAGACCTTTATTAAAAACCTGATAATTTTCGGTTTAAGGTTCATAATATTGCTATTGCATTTACTTAGGCGTGTGTCCGTTTGTTTTAACTATAGATTTAAAAATAGCGTTATGCGTTTGTACTGCATAAACAGTTTTTATCAATCTCTCAAACTTTATCTTTCCATGTATAGTTGTATTCATTCATGTCTACATATATGATTCGAGTCATTTTTTTCAAAATACTAAACACATATAAATGTATGAGAAGGCAGAATTTGTTAGTCCTAAAGGTGGACATTGATGTCTATAAAATCATAAATGCAGTATGGGTACATGTAGTATCGATAAGTTTCACTTAGTTATTGTCAAACTTTCGTTAATTGATCGGGCAAAGTTCACCTTGTAATTTGCCTGTTTAAAGACTTGTGTGATTAGGATTGTTGCCTTTCTAATCATAACTATAGTTACTTACCTATCAAAGTCATTAAACAACAAATACAAACGAACTTAGTGTAAGATATAGGACATTAAAAAGTTTAATATTTATAACACGAAGATGTGCTATATCTTAGGTTTCAGTTTAAGTCTAAAGAATTATTATTACCGAAGGCAACACTGGACCATCTTCTCTCTCTACAATATTGAGACATATGTTTCATTCTTATAAATACTTTTGTGATTGCAGGAATTAAACCTGGATATGTAAGGAAGATAGGACGTTCATCTAACAAGTCTTTAATCAAACGCTTTTTTAGTCAAATCTTGATATTAAACTGATTGAATCCAATCTTTTTTCTCTATTCTTCCATATATTGCATTTGTTAATTTGAGATTTATCTTTCATGTTTTAAAGATCTTTTGATGCATCAAAGACTTCTTTCTAAAATAGATTTATCAGCTTTTACAAGGTCTAAGAAATTACATTTCAAAATAAATCAAATTTTCAGAAAAGAGGAATTGTTTCAAAAATTTGAATATTTCAATTAATTCTTCTTATCCAGTTTAATTTTACATCTTTTATATAGTTTTAAATGTTTATCATTTTTAAACTTCTTGTACAGGATGTTTGGGATATAGTGTCTCTTTTAATTTTATCTGGTTTGTTACTCCAGATAAAGGAAAATATTTTGTCCGTAAAGTAATTAAACTTTGTATTATTTGGACATATTTTATTTAACATTTTGTTGGTGAGTGTATTCCAAAAACTTATGATCAAAGAAGGAATGATCTTTAATTAGCAAACCGATGAAGCCCCGCCCAGTCACCTGAAAAAATTCAAGTAATAAGTATAAGTTTTTTTGTTGTTTCTCCTATTGCTTTGTTACAGATATTTGTATTAGATTTGTAAGGAAATAGAACATGTACTTCGAAACAAATAACTTTTTATTAACACTAAAAATAAAACGATATTCCCATGTCAAGGTTGTGTTGAATATTTAAATGTCTTTTTTTTCACAATATATACAGGTATTTTAATTATTTGGATCTTATCTAAAATACATTTAAACACATTTTACCTGTCATTTATTTAGCCGAGTGTTACAATCTTACGCTTTAAGAAATCTATTTTAGAGATGTTTAGTTTGAAATATATCAATTGAAGTCAGCGTAATTTAAAGTATTTGCAGAGTTTTTTTTTTCATTTGTAAAGGGACTTTTTGTTTTGAATACCGATTGTTATTTTATTTTTCCCGTACCACATTCTTTTTTTACTATTAAAGAGGGTCTGGATGGGGTCTTTCATTTCTGAATTCTTTAATGTTAAAGGTAATTTTTGTATATTCTCTGTTTTGTTTGATAATTTTTTCGTATATTTCAATACCATATTAGGATCTATCCTGTGTGTTTTTGTCCTTTTGTACTCTATTCTTCTTTATGAGGGTTCATTTTACTGTAGATTTGGTTCATTGTGCTTTTTCTGTAAACCCCAATCCAAACCCCTGTGAAATGTAAATTTGAATTGAAAAAAAATTATAGAGATTTACGTTACGAAGCTGTACTGATATTTAACCAGAACAGTTCAGAAATCATAACAAATGTTGCCCCATTAATATTATATATCGTATGCATCTGTGTTTATGTACTTCACATGCATTTTAAAAACGAAAGTGCAACAACAATTTTATACACATTATTAACTAAAATATCTGAATACTTACTATCAGATTTGGGTACTTAAAGATTTCAACAATTCCATGAGTCCTCTCTAAATCAAAATATGTTTTATTTTGTAGATTTACACGCATCTATGTATTTCTTTGTGAACTACCATATATGTCACATGACTACATAGGTTATTTCCCTTTATCGTGTTTATTAGGATTGTATCGTTCCAGACCAGTTATTATGTACCTGAAGCTAGTACTATTACCTACGTATTATTTAATAAGTAAAAGTAGTTAGCGAAAATTTCATCAAATACTGTAAACACAAACGTTATGTTTACGGTACATTTCCAAAATTAAGTGACTCTCCTCAAAATGACCGAATATGAACAATATTATCTATTATGACACCTTGGAAATAACATATCATAAATACCTTGGAATGCAGTTCACTAATCAGGGACTGTTCTGGCTCCAAAAAAGTTGGAGTCAGACAAATCGCCAGGCTGGCTGGTATATTTTGTCGCCAGTTTTGAAAACTTGGAGCCAACTTTAGAGACAGCTAGAGTCTTGATTTCCTCTTCCAAAATTGAAACCATGTTCAATTGAAATTTCTTATGCATTGTAGAGGGTGGTAAAGGGTTATTTTCGTGCAACGTTTTCGGCCTTTTTATTTCACGTGTTTTCGTGTTTTGACGTTTTATTTCTCGTTTTCTCGTGTTTGGTTCGATGTGCGTGCTTCGTGTTTCCCCTTATTTATTTTCCGTGTTTCGTGTCGGTTCTCTTAATTTCTCGTGCTAGTCCCGCATTTTATTAAAAAGTACACCAGGACTAATTCAAAGTACGAATCCGACTAGGATGAAGCTTTGTCAGTTACTGAAACTGACCTTCTCAATAGCAGACCCGATTGTCTTTCATTCATGCTGGGTTTTCGGTCTAGGTCTAGAAGTGGAAGATGCATAAGGGTCTTCTCAAAATGTGATTGAATTTGAGGATTATTGTTACCTTGTAAGGCTTGTTAAAGGGGCATTAGCTGTCAAATTCATATTCACAGACTTGACTCGAATTCTCATATTTGATTTATAGCATGCTAAAACGTATATCCAAATTACAATAAGCATGAAATAAACAATTAACAATGCATGTAATCGATAAAATATATCAGAATTTTGTGTGTATTTTAGTCTATACGCCATCTAATTAACTATCGATATGACCTCCGAAGACTGCCGACGGTCTCATAACCCGATATAAACATAAACATAAATATAAATAGATAGCGACCTCATGCAATTTCATTTTTCCGGGTCTGTTTGATTTCATGTTGTGATAACAAAATTAGTTGATTATCGTATTTACCTGTATAAGAATGATTTTAGTGGATCGAATCAGTCAACGAAATGGTTCACCTTTGTTTCACTTTCAATGTTGACATTCTGTTCCTTTTAATGATTGAACACGACTTATACATGCGCAACCAATCTCTAGCTTATGGGTTAAATTGAAGGTCACATGAATACGGATTCAATGAGGTCGAATTATTCACTTGCAAGTGAATAATTCATCACCGATGTTTCTTTGCTTATTTTGACATAATTGAACCAAATTGGCTGCTAAAAGCGAATTATTATTTGATTATTTCACTTTTATTAATGATTGAAACAAACAAAATCATATTCTAATATTTTTCATATCTCGTAGCTATAGTTCCCCTTTAAACAAAATTTCCAATTGGCTCTGTTTAAGTTTTGTGCTGACTTTTGCTTAGTACATGGTCCCCTACTACATATTTCGGCCAACTATGACCGCACAAAATAATAACCCGAGATATATAATCAAATGCTGAGTGGTTTCTTCCAAATATGCGAAGCAGGTAGCATCACGAGAATTAATGTTTATGTGTATTTATATGTTTTATATAATACCTTCTGAAACTTGTGTAATCTAATAGAACTTGATGTATATTGTTACCATTCTACTTTTGCTATTCTATTGTATATGTATGGTATGTAATAAAGTCCATCAAATTACTATGAATAATATTTTTTTCCCAAATCAGATGCAACTAGCGGACGCTAAAAGGTGACCGCAGGGTCTTCATGACCATAAATAATGACTGCCTGGTCTCCAAGAACGACTGAGTAATAACTTCTAGTACTTTTTTTTTTCCCGTGCAACGTTTTTGTTTTTTTTTTTTTTTCACGTGTTTCCGTGTTCAGACCCTCCCTTTACCACCCTCATTGTACATCATTAAACATACTAGACTAAGGTAGTTATTGCATAGGGTTTATATACATGAAAAAAAAACGTATACTTTTATTTTCTATGTCAGCATTTCATAAGAAGATGAATAAAAATATAACAATAAAGATTAAAAAAAGCATCTGTTTTTCCACAACACAACATATTGTATGTTTTTTTTATTTTATTTTTTATGTCTCCAAGCATTGACTAATGGGACTTACATAACATGTATAATGACTTTATTGATCAATGTTACTTTCCTTATAATAAGCTTATGGTTTGTATATGCTACCAAATACTGAAGAGAAAAGTTTTAAATAAAGAATACAGAAAATGATGACCCAAACACCCTACCCATCCTGCTACCAAGACCCTCTTACTTTTGCCTATAACTCAAAAGACCTCCTAAACCTATAAATTATAAAGTCAGAAGTATGTAGACATATCTTGAGTAGGTATCTGAATACTAGAAAAAAAATAGAGTTATCTTTCTTTATTCGGGTGTGCTCCTTCTTCATAGGTTTATACACAGTACTCAGGAGAAGTAAATACGATCAACAATGGCGGCCGGTTTTGTTATTTTCGTATCACAAGTGAGGGCAGGCAAAGACAAATTACGTCTGAAATTACCATTTTTTTTTTCGGAATACAAGTTAAACCGTCATGACAGTGTTTTTTAACAAGTTTCTTATGGTTTTCGTCTTTCTGTTAATTTCGTTTTCCTCGTCAAACTATGGTAAACGTTGCAAATTTTGTTGCCGTATGAAAATTTCTTTGAATGAAATGACAAATGCCGACTGACCGATTCTATTTAAATGGGATAATAAGACACGCCCTCTTAGAATCAGGGGGTCCTAAATTTTCCAAATATAAGAATCAAAGTGCTTTTGGTTGATTATCTCCGGTCAATAATCAGACGGTATTTGAGTGGAAATACAAAACTGTCCGAAACCGGGAAATGTTGTCTGCAATAGGAATTTATTTACAAAATAAATCCATATCCCATTTACTTATAGGGCCATTATTGATTGTAAATTCATGTCGTTTTGGTTTTTTTTTTTTTGCCATTCGTCTACCGTGGTGGAGAAAAAGGAGGGGGGCTTATAGCTAAACTGACGATATTGATTATGGTTCAACTTCTAGTACGGCATACGTTTTACCTCTAACAAATGCTCTATTTAATTAACGTGTCACTATAAAATTGTACAAATTTGCGTCAGGTAGATCCACTCGTCGTGCATATGCATGACATATTTGCCATGGACGTTAAGGGAGCAATCAATTAATCAGCTTCATTTAGTGATGTATACTCATCAGCCTTCAGTTGATAATTGTCTCAAACAGTTTTTCATTTTTTATATATTTGGTTTTATATTTGATTTTTCTAAGCGAGGGTTTCAGTAGAAATGACATTTTTGAATCTACATTTAAATGGATATGTTTGAAAACGTCTATAATATGGGATCCTCCATATAATAAATACGTTGAATATTTATTGTTAATCGATTCGGTTTTATCTGAAATAAAAGATGTAACATTCAGCTGAATATTACATACAACTCAATAAACGGTAACTTTAGTTCGGATTTTACTTGTACCAATGCTAAAATACAAGTGTCGAATAGTAAAAGGTCGACAAACAATGGGATTGATTTATAGTTTGGGGTTTGATGATCAAGAATGGAATCATAATTATATAGTTTAAGGACTTTTGATGTTTAATGATTTTTTAAGATTTTATTTTAAATTTTTTCAGCAATAGCAAGAAGATCTGCAATGCACTTAAATTTTAGCATTTCTTTCCACATTTTTCTCTTGCAATTTAATGTTTTCAAATATTAAATAACGTAGTCCACCCCAAGGGTTGCCTCGTATCCTATGCAGCCGAACTAGGGGGAGGGGAGTAAAACAGGAAAAAATCTTCATTGAGTGTCAATAACTCATATATTGAAGCGTACAACGATGGCACTCTCGTCTAGGTGAGAACATTTGCTATTACAGGTTGCACTTCTGTTAATATAGACAATGCATTTTCCCATAGGAACTCATTTACGGCAAAAACTGTGCCACTTTTACTATGAAGTTTCGTAAAAAATTATATCCTAGAATGGAAATTTCATATGCACTACTATTTTTTTTAAGTCCAAAAATAGGGCTGTGCGGCATATTTTCAACATTTATATGCCTCGAACTTCTACGAGTTTTAACTTACACTAAAATTCTGTACTACCCCTCCCTTCACTATGGGCCTTCCTCAGAATTCAATTTTACCGCTATCCATGTGTATTTATACTGGTAAAATACCCAAGTTATGTCTCTACGAGATGAAACATAGAGATAATATCCGGGAACCAGTAGGTAAAAAAAAAAAAAATATCTATGAATATTATATATCTCCATAAAAGAGGCGTGGTTTGTGAAACCTTCAATTTGTTTATTTTTTATCTTGTCACAAAAGCAAAATAAAAATGGATAAAAAAATGTTTTAACGGGCAACCAAGTATATAATGATTCAATTTATTTTGGCCGTTTCATTTATTTTTAAGATATTGTTTCACTGATCGGTTTTGTTATTTAAAGTTTATCTTCATCTACAATTGTCTTTGCAAAAGGCACAAACAAACTGTGAACATCAGCCACGCGACTTATTTGAAGATTTAGCTGACCTGTGTTGTTTTTTTTAAAGATTTCAGTCATTTAACTTGTGCGTAGATCGTATTTCCCCCTCAAAGAGGTATTCAAATGGTTCTTTTCCGTATAGATAGTGTGCAACTCTCACTACACAAGGCATCGGATATATGACATTTCTATCTTGATCGGACGTGGATGCGTATGTATCCATCCGAGCAGCCAACCGGACGCTGTCGGACAGGGGAAGTCCAGAAATGTCAATATTTCGGTACCCAAGTCAATCTTTTGGTATTGAACAAAATGAGATAAAGGTATACGTTAATGCGACAGCAATCAGCGACACAGAAAAACCAAAACATTAAGAGTCAACATACAGTCTTTTGTAAAAGAAAGGTGTATATACAGAATAATAAGCTCAAAACCGCTCAATGACTAAAAAATACGGAGTAAATTTAATAATATTTACCGTCAACGATATCCCAACAGGCATATTCAATTTAATATTATTTACCGTCAGAGATATTCCAACAGGCACAAGTGTATGGTTGAAAAATATCACCTGTCTTTTTTTAAAATTCTATCAGAAATTAAAGAAGTTGTAATATAAAGTAGTATATAGTAGAAAAAAACACTTCACCATATAGTAATGGTGAAATAAATGATGATAATTGAAGGCTGCTTAACGTCAAGCGGCAAATTAAATGCATATTCAGGAAGACAACATGAAAATATAATATGAATATTAACCCTGCTTTGTACAAGACCGATACGCTGAGCCAGATTGTTAATGTGTAAGTTCACAAGGTAACAGTTCTTAGGAAGAAAGCTCACCCTACCCGGACACATTTCTGACTCCGAGCCGACCAGTCTTTGTTCTTGGTCTTAAATACCACGTGTTTATCGTTGAAACAGCAAATACCATAAGTGTTCTTGTCATGAAATAATTGCCACTGGACGTAAAGCAAAGAACAATCAATGAACTTCATAAATTATTCCATGTACATAGTAAACGTAGTACATGTACAATGCTATAATGTAAAATTTCCATTTAAATCAATCAATAATAGTGCAAAATTTTTTATGGTTTTTTTGCTGTTTGTTATTTTTTGGCAATTTACTGCATGACTGAACACTAATAATTTTGCTTTTAGATATTTTGTTTACGATTGTTCTTATCTACTATTTTATTAGGATTCATAATATATGATTCTGTCAGGCAATCATAAAACTAAGAAAAAGGAACTTTTGTTAAGGTGTTGATGGTTCATTTCGACGTGTTAAGGGAATGACGGGCGACTAAAATAAAAGTGTTTGTTTTCATATAACATGTATAATCATTGTATTTCAATCTAAGCATGTTGATCAACCTTCTGAAAATGTCTCATCTATACACGTTTTGATGTAGCCACTCAAACGTACATAACTTGATTCTCAAGATGTTATATTTAGGCTATTTAAAACAATTAAATCATTGAGTTTACAGGCATAGTTTTTTTTTTAAAAAACTAAACAAAACAAGATTTATTTATTAATTAGACTGAACAGACAACATTAATTATTTTGCATTTGCATGCTATGAAGTGAAGGAAAATTACAGAATCAAACCAAATTGAACATTTACCTGAATATTGTGAATGACCTTATGCATCTAGGTCTGTTTGGTTAGATGTTTTGAAACAAGCTGTTTCAATAACTAATTGTATGAAGAGTTTACTTATTGTTTTCATATGATATGGTCTTAACGAATCTACTTCATGATTACTGACAGATTAAAAAAATCATATATATTTTGTGCAGAACATTCATTTGTCAGTTGTAAATGAGGTCTGTATAAGGTTTTGATTTACTCATTTATAAAACAAACAATCGTTATTTTGAATAGTTGTAGTTCAAAAATATAAATTTATCCCTTAATTTTTATAAAACTATCCTATAGTGTTATTTTAATACTAAAAATTATAATAATTAAATGATGTACTACCAATTATTTGCAACTAGCTAAATTTTATTTGTATAAATCAGTCTGAGTACTGTTTAACTATCATTTAAGTTGAATATATTTAGACTCGTCCAATTCAGGGGAATTAGGCTTCTTCAAGTGGGTTTTGCGTACTTTTATTATATTTTTGACGGTTTGTAAGTGTGATAACACCATATCAGCCTATCTGAAACATGTAGGCAAGTGATATTTGTTGTTATATGTTGTTGTTTTGTTGTTGTTGTTTTGTTTTTTTTTTTTTTTTTGCTAACATGCATTGTCTGTGATGAGTGTGATGATGTTAAATGTTTTGGTTTGTTTTGCTATCCAATATTTGTTTGTCATTTCTTTCTTCCTTTTTATAATTATCATTTCATATTTTGCTGGTGACTTATTGGTTGAATTGCGTAATGTCCTTTTGCTGGTTACAGTTCTTCATAATATTGTCGAAATTAAGATTGTTGTCCATTTAAACCTGCTGATGAAAAGAGGTGGAAAAGTTCGTACTTTTATAGCTAGGCTTGCTTAAAGACAACTTGACACATGTATTTATATCGCAGATATGTATATATAGTTTTGTATTAATATTTTATGTATATGCTCCGTCTGACTCTTCAGTTCCATTTCCTTGAGGATAAAGATGTGGTTTACTCTACATCTATATGTTCTTTAATTTACAAGGATTTGTTTAAGATTATAATTACGTTCAAACGCATTTTTCCTTACATACTGCCATAAAATGTACTACAAAGGGGTGTTTTATACAGCAGGTAGAATACGGATGTTTTGGACTATAAAATAAAGAACACGTTTTTTGTATCCAGTCAAGTAGAGTTTAAAAGGCATATCAGAAAATTATTTGGCATCAAATCTTACCAGTATATATCATCTTTTAATGAGTTTACAATCATATTTCTTATTTCCTACAAAAGTAATGCTAGATAGTAACAAATTTTGTACTAATCTGATTTTGTTACATTTGTAATAATTTGTGCTTAAATGAATGATTTGATTTTACTTTTCTCAGAGTTTTTAAAAAGTAATCAGGTATGTTTTTTTCTGCAAATCTATTCAAACGATATCATATGGTTAAATTATATATCAGTCTGAAGTAACGTAGATATCAGACATATAAATGACACAATCAGTTTCATGGATATTTGCAACTTAATTTCATAAACTTAACATTGTATTACCTTTCAATATCTACATTAATAAACAACATACCATGCCCTTTATGATAACTGATGCTACATAAAGGTATGATATCATTTACTGTGTAAAAAACAACGTTACTACAAGTTAGATAACGATTTTAAGTTGTCTAGATCTTTAATAAAACTTAGATCTGGCCGTTGGTTATATTTCTCCTGTATTAACAGGACTGTGTATATCAAAGTATTCAGTCAAAATATCGAAACGTTGAACGTGTGCATGGTGTTCGTCACAATCCCCGGCAAACAAAATTTGATTTCTATATGTGTTCAGTGATTTATCAGTGTAGTCAATGCTATCGCTGTATTCATTTAGTGATTTCTATGGAATTCCACGAAAAGCATCCCCTATTGTTTGTTCAAAGAATAAATGGTCATTAAGCTGACCTTTTCCATTATCTATTTCATCTGTATCTTTCTCGATAGATTCGTTGTCCTTACTGTCAGTAAATACTTTATTTCTACAGTTTGTATCTCATTTTTCTCAACTAAATTAATATTCATTTCATTCGACGTTTTTGTTGCCTTCTCATGTTTGTGATTGTTAGAAATTTGATCTTTTTTGCAATTGTCGGTAAACATGAGAATATTTATAACTCAAACTCCTTTCTTCCGACGAAGTAGATCCAGATTACTTCTCGGAATTTTGATGAACTTAAACCGTAAATTCATAGCCATCTCATATTAGTTGCCTTTCACGAAGAGGTTGATACGGATTTGAGATATCCTATATGATCTGGAATGACAAGATCAAAATTCGACGAATGACTTGAACTGGATTCCTTAAATGAACATGCATTTTCGGTTTCATCCACTGCAAAATATGGATCAAGATAACTTGAGGTATCATCATGACTACTTATTGTTTTATAAGCACGAGCCTTTGATACAGTTGCATTGATATTCCTTAATTGTGGTGTTACTGCTGTGTCACTGTTGTCCTCTTCCATCAAGTTCTCGTCAATTTCATCGTATATTTCAATGTATGGTGGTTCGACTCTTTCTTGTATCATTCCTATACCTTCTCATCCATTTTCCCTTGGTGTGTTAATTTAAGAATGCTTTCGGTATGAACGACCACAATGGAGTAATCCAATAATTATCAGAAATCCTATAACGCAGAGTGGTTATATAAACAACTCCATGGTTGAAGGTTCTATAAGTTCAACAAAATAAAACGTTATAATAAAACACCAGACCTCAAAAAGAGTATAGAATTAAAAGTTCAGTGGCGCAAGATAATTGACATTACAACAAAATAAAACCATATGTAGGGGAGGACCAACATTGCGCTGACAAAATTCATGACGGCACTACTAAAAGAGTTTCTGTACAAGTTTTGTATTTATCTGTATGATTATGAGTATATCGATTGGGTCTTAATTTTTTTAATAAATTCCAGAGATATTCGGTGAATAGTTGATATTTTGTACATTGTATATTTCTGTTTTGTTTTCGAACGCTTCTACTCATAACTGATTTTAGAAATGCTTAGTTGGTTTATCAAATAATCTTTTGTATCATGTTTTTTCCTGTCATTTTGTAATTGCAGCCTTCCCAAATAAACACACAGTCTTGTTTTATATTCATAAACGTACCCAGAAGTATGCATTTCAAATCTGTACTGATAAGAATGCTACAAGTTGTTTTCAAAGTTTACCTTTCTTAAATGTGATATTGTACCAAATGTGAGGTTGAAAAATCATTAGAAAAATTGACATTAGACTAAATTGCTTGTTAGGAATATTGCATTATGTTGTACGTTCCTGAACGTCTTATAAATAAGACTATTAAAACTTTTCAGAAGACAGAAGCTTTTTGCCATAATTTAATCAAACACTAGTTTCTAAGAGACGTCAAGCTCAAAATGATCCCGAGTTGTTTTTACGAACAAGGGATGATTTCGGAAAATTATATATATTTACAGAAAATGAACCTGACAAACTGTGTACACGTCCTTGACTATAGATCGGCTCTATTCCAAAGTTCCTTAAGTTTGTACTTTTTACCTCTGTCTGTCATATCTGAGTCTGTTAAACTGTTGAAGAAAACACATTCACTTTACATTTCATAGGACTAACGTAATGCCAATATCAAATGAAATTTATCGAATGCCTGAAAATTATCACATGATCCCTGCTGAATTTTCTTCAGTTATAACTAACGGAGTTTGTGGTTTAAAGAATTATGTTTTAGTGGCAAATCATTGGTTAACACGGTTGAATATACACTTTCTCTCAGTCATGCAGCCCGTTAGATAGATTAAAGTCGTCTACATTTTATGCAGAATAATAATAACCTCTTTTAATTTCCTTCGCATGTGTGGTTGGTGTGAAGTCTCAAGTGATGTACATCCAACTTGTACTTTTATTCCAATAAAATGCATATGATTTCTGACGTTTAACACGTTGTTTAACTCAAAACAAAATTTTCTTTCTTATCGTATGCCTTAACAACGAATACTTAATCTACACACTGTATTTGAGTACTTTTCTCATTGCGGGTAACAAATTTTCCATATTTTCAAGATTAACAAAAGACATAACCTTACGGGGCAAATAAAAGGAATTGTGTATTTACATTTTATATACAACTATATTTTCACTTACCATCTCTTTTTGAAGCATTGTCACGGAACAGATGAGTGATAGTAACATTCTGTGATGTGAAACTATATTCTACTAATAAAACAAGCTTATATTAAAACAAATCCTTACAAGATTTATTTGCTTTCGGTTAAGATTGATATCAATGCTATTTATTGATCCGAACGTGTTTGTATAACAAACTGATTTTTAAATTCTTATATTTTGTTTTCAATGAAAGATGCTTCTAATGTAGGAGATCTTATTTTTTAAATGAAGTGCCATCTGATTCGATGGTTTGAAAGGTCTTGTCCTGCCCAACGCACCACTTGTATAACAATAATTTTCAATACCTGACAATCCTCCGAGCGAAATAACAAAGAGAACAAACTAGATTTTTTTTTTTTTTTTTATATTTTCGATTTCTCAATGAAATTGATAAGCATACAAGTGATCTTCTACTTTCCTTTTGATCGTACCTTTTCTTCGTTGTACTTTTTATAAAGCACTAGTAACTCGAATTTAGCTTGAACGGACAAAAACGCATTAACGGCATTTAAAAAAGATTAATGAAAATTGAATAAAGATTGACAAAAATTATAAATTATTTTTAATGCATTTTAATCCATATCAAATCATTTTAATACCAGTCAAATAGATTCCCTTGCGGCCATTCAAGTTAATTTGAGATGTGGTTAAACTGCCTCAAACTAATTAGCCACGCCCCCGTTAAACGGCATCAAACTGATGTTAAGTCCTTTTAAACTTTAAAGTGTCCGCCTTTTTGTAAGGTAAATCACTCAAGCGGTACAGCATCCGCGTGTATCTATCGTTTAACCGTTCCGAGCGTTATCGATTTTAGTCAGAAAAGTAAAAATGTACCTCTTACAAATATTCACAATTAAAAGGAAATAATGACAAATACATGTGTAAACTAAGTTTTTTATAGTTAATGATGCCAGATTTTTTAAATGCAGCGAAAAGTATAATTAGTTCTTTTTTTTTATTTGTAAACACGCAGCAGCTATTGAGATAAAAAAAAAGTGACTGTGGTAAAAAAAAATTATTTTGCTTGAAATAAAACGAGAAAGCTGGTAGTTATTTAATAGCCAATAAAGGTACCAAACTGAGCATGCATGATGAATGCCAATGGATATTGTACGCAAACATTAATCTATATGAAGGTATCGTCTGATCAAAATGTAATTTCGTCGAGAATATGCAATAATATTTGCCACGGCACGTTAAGCAAATTTAATTGAACCAATACCGTCCGAACTTTTAAAATTCACATTAAAACATATCTTTTTTTTTTTGGTCTAATTCACCTGGAAAATTAAAATTTCGTTTAGTTTAAACAGTTTTAAATGCGCCCCGTACTCGTATACCGGATACCAAATATACAGGAACACTGTTTGTCTTAAGTCTGATAGTGCTCTGCTAGTCATTACTAAATTCATACGTGTAAAACTATACAATTTTACTCATCTGCCTTCAACACGAAGTCTTAGCTAACACCGAACCGCAAGCTATAAGGTGCCCCAAAATGACTAGTGTAGAACCATTCAAATGGAAAAACTAACGGTCTATATATTCGACTTTTGAAATACATAATCAAACAACAACCACTAAACAGCAGGTTAGGGCAGGTGCAAACAAATGCAGCGGAGTTCAAAAGCCCAAATATACGAATAATTCTCGAGACTTAAGTGACATTGTTTTAATAAGATCAGAACCATGTATGTGTTATTTTTAAAGCAAAAGATATAAGTTTGTAAGAAAAATATTGACGCACCAATTCTAATAGCTAAGAAAATTTCCTTTTGCTAAACGATGATAACAATTTAACATTTTGGTATACCTTATACTTCATAATCTATTTCTGAAACGACTTCTCGCCTTGAACATGTATGAAATGTTTGCCACTGGACGTTAAACAACCATTAATCAATCATTCAAATTGTGCTTTAAAATGAATTAAGCCGCAAGTGTATCCATCAGTGAGTGCTGTTGTTTGTTTGTCCATTTAACATATACTGAATTTGTTTTGTCCAGAATTATATTCCTTAGAAGAGTTCAAGTATGTTAATAAATTCATAGGGTATCATGTGCTAGTTGAAATTTTTCAGTGAAATCAGTATTGTGTGTCCAACGTTCTTTCATGCATATCAAATGTTGTATCCACTTTTTGCTGTTCGTAGTCTGTTAGTCCTCGGTCTCCAAACTTTAGCACACACTTATGTAATGACCAATCTCGAAAGGGGGGACATTTTTTTTTTTTTTATTAAAAAAAAAAAAAAATAAACAATTTCTATATTCTATCATTCAATTAACCGATGTACACCTAAGATTTTCAACTATAGATGTTGAATTAAAAAAAAAACAATAATAAGTCCCAATGTATTTTTATGGCAAACATATCTAATGGGTTATTTTCTCATGCAAAATAATTATTTTTTTCATTTTTTCAAGATAATAGTGTAATCAGATATGTTCTTTGACACGTGTCTTACGGTTGACCGATTTTCGGCAAAATCAAAGAAAATCAGCAAGTGCCTAAACATTAGTTTTAAGAATGTTGATTCTGTATTAATATATGGAACATGTCTTCATACCAAAATAGATTACTCAAATTTAATGTTCTTGTAAATGAAATTGGGAATGAAAATGGGGGTAATGGACGTCATACTCAACTCCGAAATATATAAAAGGAACTAAAATTAAAATTATACAAGACTAACAAAGGCCAGTGGCTCCTGACTTGTGACAGGCGCAAAAATGCGGCGAGGTTAAACATGTTCATATTTTTGTTCGAATTGTCTTTTTGTGAAATTATTCAGCAACAAATTAATCTATTTATTTTAATACAATGAAACAAGATTTTTTAACGAAAGGAAGTATTTTTTCGTCCCATATATTTAAAGGAAATAAACAATTTGTCAAAACAAATAAAACTCCGCCCATCATTCCCCCCACACACACACTTAAATCCAGAAAAGAATGAATTGACATTTTATTAAGAATAAAGTTGAAATCATAGATAAACTGCTATTGTATTCTTATTAAGATCTACATTTTAACAGAATCGGGGACTATTATTTCTCTAAAAGCCCATGCATACACTAATATTTGTGTGTTTTTGTTTCAAGTTGTTTCAATTATCATTTACATGTATGAGGCTATAAATGGGACCACCATTTATAAGTATATGAATTGGGTTTACAGATTTGAGAATTATGAGAAACTAAGTTAATAAGAAGCGAGGCAAAAAAAAAAACTAGATAACAGAATATAGAGGTGGTGTAACCCGAATAATTCAGTCGTTATATTTCGCTGATCTACGATTACTACATAAATTCACAATTTTATGAATGTTGACATTGATAGAAATAGTTTTTGAAAATATTTTATCGAACTTTAATATCGTAATCTGTAAAATTCAACGAGACTTTTGTACCTTTTCGCATGGACTGTCTCAGATATAACGATAACGCAAATCACGTGTATTAAACATGGTCTAAGCCTGAGGATATCATTTCATTATCACTTCCTAATATCCAATCCACAGACACGAGTCACACGACATCCCCGTATCTTCTAATTTTACTAGTATACGAATTACCAACAATTTTGGCATTTACCAGTTGTTGACGCTAGTAAGAAAATGAATAGTTAAGTTCGAATTATTATTATTTCAAATGTCAAAAACACTTTGAGTATTATAACAGATCATCTAAAAATCAAACTAAATAATTAGAAGTATCACAGCTCATATCGGCCAATGTCACTCGTTAGAACTTATAACTAATTGAAATACTGACACATTGCTTATAGTTTGCCTAACGCTAATTTGAATCATAAGATATTACTGATTTAAAACTTGCAGTATCAAAATTGAATGGCATAAATTAAAAGAAATACATTGTGTATCTAAAGTATTTTCATCATTCCGGATGACCCTAATAATATTTACCTTTCAAATGATTTTTCTACATAAGGTTATATCGCTTCTCTCTGGTCACTAAATTGCCCTAAAGCTAAATGTCACCGTCAGATGTATAGTAGAAGGCAAAAACGCTTAGTTGTTAATTTCTGTCTTATTTGGTCTCTTGACGAGAGATTATACCACATCTCCTTATTTTTTAGATTTGTTTGTGTTCAATGTGCAAACAATGCAAACACATATAGTATCTTTAAAATGAAACGGTGCGTAGATATACCGCAAAGGACTTCTAAGTGTACTAAGGACACTAAAACGATGTTTAAGACCACAAAGAACATGGATATAAGAGGATATGAGTATATAACTCATAAATATAAAGTTTGGTATCAATAGATATTGTAATTTTGAAGTAAAATGACTTTTAATCAGCGCGTGCCACTCGGCACGTGACCAACAACTTATTGCAAATTCCCATTCATTAAGTTCAAGCAACCATATCCAAATAACAATCGTCTTTTGATTACTAATTGATTAATGATAGTTGTTGAATAAACCTAACGGTTTAAGGTGTTATAATTTCAAGCTGATGAAAGAAAATTAAAATTGAATTTTATGTTTACTTTGCCTTTGTTTTATTTTGTTTTGAAGGAAATTGCTTGAATAAACTTGTTTTTTTATTTAAAGAAGCCAGTTTTGAGATAGAAATTGAGAAAAATGCTTCTGAGATTTCATTTCACATTTACAACTCTATAGTTTACGTACTATCATTATACATTGAAAGACATTTGAGAGTAAAACATATTCTTCAAAACCCGATTACAGAAGTGATAAAGAAAGACTTCAAGAGGTTAATATTACTTTCAAAAGAGAATTAATAATCATATTAAATTGTCTTCTATGAAAGTTATCTTTATTACAGATGTCATTGTTTTTATTGTCATTCTCCGCCATATGTGTATTTTATTAAATTATAAAATTCAATTATGTTATTAATATAACGCTGATGCATTTAAAAATAATGTAAACCATACATTCTTGCTTCTAAATAAAACTCGTATAATCTTATCCTTAGTAAATCTAGTATGTGTACCCATTAAAAGTATTTCGGTTGAACAAAATTACCGTTCTAAAACTAAAATTTGGTCCAGTGATTTCAGAGGAGAAGATTTTTGTAAAAGCTAACGACGACGGACGCAAGGTGAGCTAAAAATAAGAGTAGGAAATACATAGAAGTAAAAAAAATAACAGACAGAAATACAAAAAACACCATATAACTGCATTTATCATGTCTATAAAATATTTCAGGTCTGTAAAAACATCACTATCAATCAAGCATATTAAAAAACAATTTCTTCTACTTAGAATATTACAACAGGTCTTGTCAACCACACCAAAAACAGTACTTTTAAAAAGATGTATAAACTTATCATCATCAGATAAAATACTAAAATCACCATTACTTCTTTTAACTTCATAAAATTAACTTTCACGTAAATCTGCATATAAAGGACAGTCTAATATAATATGTTTCTCATCTTCAATTTTACATGTTTAATCAGTATACAAAGTGGATTCTAAACGGTCAAGGTTGAGCGAACATGAATTTCTATCGATTACACAGGTGACACTCATCTAATTAAGGCGCGTGTAGATAAAACATAAAATAACTTTCTAATTACAAAAAAACCCCTCACAAAAGATATGATCATAAAATTTTGAAATAATGTATTTTTATAAAGTCTATTTCTATATGCCATGTCCTTTGTGACAGCTGTATCATTCCAGCAGGTCCTTAGTGCACATTTTTCTTCTTCTTAGTGCACTAAGGAGGTCCTTTACGGTATTTCTACGAATGTGCTGCCTTGGAGCCTTTATATCAGGAGACTGATTAAACGAGAGCTTCTACACACCACCTAGGCCGCCTTTGTGCACTAAGCTCCTTCAACTGAACCAAGCCTATGATGGGATAGTATTATGAATTATGAATAAAAATAAACGTACCGTCAAATGTAGTTTTCCACAAGATATTATATTATCTGATGTTTTTGTCAAACAAATCAAGCAACAAAGAAGCATGGATTAGTTTTTCCACAAGATATTATATTATCTGATGTTTTTGTCAAACAAATCAAGCAACAAAGAAGCATGGATTAGTTTTCCACAAGATATTATATTATCTGATGTTTTTGTCAAACAAATCAAGCAACAAAGAAGCATGGATATTGAGCACTTGTATAACACTTGTACATAAGTTTAATAATGACAACTATCCATTTTGTTACAAAAAACATATGCATATTTTTAATTTGAGGTTTCATATGTCTTTAATACCGGCGTCACACATCAGCGTTTAGCTCCGACGTACGCCGGGCGTGTTAAAAAATCATGTACGCTGCCAACACGCTACTAATTTTGGATGCATTCAACTTGTCAATCATATCTGTATCGTGAGTACAACGAGCTTTAAGCGTGCATTGGGCGTACGAGAAGCGTACATAAGCGTGTATCGGGCGTTCAAGTAACGGATTCAGATTCAGATTCAATATTTTATTTTAGTCTCACCACATACAAACATAAAATGAGATTCACATAAATAAACATAAAACATTAAAACATTTGCATTGTATGCACCAATCTTAAAAAGATTTATGAGAGACTTTTATGACACAATATATACAAAACAAAACACATTTTACACATTTATATTTAAAATTTACAGTATACATTTATACTAAATGAGAGTAAAACATTTGTTTTTAAGAACTAGTGAAATAAAATACTGTTTCTTCTTAATAAAATACTGTTGCAGGTTTTGGCAACTATAGCAGCAACATTGTCGTTACTAAATAAAATATAAAATTTTCACTATCTGATAATAGGTTAAAACGTTCATTAAAATGTAAAGCTTCGTGTATCATGATTTGTCTTAAATCTACATATAATGGGCATTTTAAAATGACATGAAGTTCATCTTCAACAATAGAGCTACAATTAAAACATGTCCTCTCGTGGACTTCTTTTCTTTCATATCTTCCAGTTTCTATTTTTAGTGGAGCTACTTCACATCTAAATTTAGCAAAGAACTTCTGTTTTTTATTGACATAATATTTTCCAAATACTTTTCAGTACAATAGTTATTTTAAACAATTTGTAAGTCCTCAATTTACTTCCTCTGCATATGTAGCAACTCTTGTACACCAGTTTGACTTAAATTTATTAAAGACATCTTCCTCAATTTGTTTATACAATTTTTGTTCAATACATTTAATTCAAAATTACAATATTGCTCATAATTATACAATTTTAACATCTCTATAACTCTGAAGTTCCAGTTCTTAATTTTAGTATTACACTTTGGTATGGACCACTTAAAATTTTAAAATTTATCCTGTGTGGGTCCATTATGGAACACCTAGCCCAATGTCTCAAGACACTTGACCATTGTTTAACGGATGGTGGCGTATGTATGGCGTTTGTCTAACGTAGATGGAATGCACGCTGGCATAAGATCAATACCTCTTTATCTCTTCTAATTACGAAAACACAACAATTATTATTTTTAGGTTAAAATTATTTCTTAAAGATTTATTGATCAATTAACACGATGATTAGACATTACACAAGAAGAGTGCGTGCCACATTAAAATAATAACATATTTTTTAATTTTAAATAAGGAATCGTTTTGAAACTAATTTTTATTAAGTTTTTGAAAAAGTCATATTAATGGAAATTAGTTAAAAGTCAAAGTTCAAAGTCATAAATAAGTGTTCCGTGTAGAAATGTTTTTGAAAGTCTAGTTTGTTCATAATTTCTCTACGTAAAACGGTTTTGTAAACTTCTTTAAATAAATTCGGACCTTCCTTATCTGATCACCAGCATGGCTGAAGAAATTGTTCCAAGATGTATTGTGAGGTGACACGTCCAGGTATTCAAGCGATTTCCTGTCGGACTTTAAAACTCTTATTAAACAATTACATAAAGCAAATTGGTGCATCACTTGACCTCTGAGGGTATTGATCAGTGTACACGGCCGATAAATCGTAACTTTCCATTTTGAAAATATCAGGTGTAATATACATCTTTGTCTTGCGTGTCCGATAGTGATATACTATAGTCATTACTTATACGCTTGTTTATAAATAACGTTTCTGGTGTTAAGAATGATATTTATGAAAATCTTAATAATTCCCAAAAAGATTTGATAAAATAAAATCTATTTACATATTTTCCAAGGGTATATACTCGTTGTCAATAGATATGGACATTTGAAACATTTTAATTGATTTCACAAAATGTACGCACTTGTCGATCATTGGTTTATACGCCTTGAAAGAATGTTATGGAACTATAATAATAATATATAGTCACAATTTAGAATATATACATGTATATACATGTTGAATATACGAGAGAAACATTTAGAACCAATCTGATTTAAAAACAGGTCATAGTATTACTCGCTTTAATTTGGTTCGTCAAAGTTATGGACAAAGTAAAATTACAGATTTATCTTTCGGTTAGATTATTTCGAACAGTTTAAGAAATTCGTCATCATCACAATTGTTGGGTATAATCAGAGACATATGTCTAATGTATATATATGATAATGTGAACATGGTTCTAATAGTACCTTATGTCAATTTTCCTGTTCCGACATGCATAATATATATGCCACTGGACGTACATTAATAATCCCCGAAACGAATTTCTGAATAATATGATTTATGATAGTTTGTATGAGTGTAACCATTGTAACCAATGTAACCATTATGCCAATGGGGTTACAAAACAAGGTAACTCAATTATGGTGCACATTTTGTGCCTTATATGCCTTTTCTGCTCTTTGGTCGGATTGTTGTCGGACACATTTTCTATTTCCATTCTCCATTTTATTCAATTGGTTGCATGCATTTTGTTTTATCTCTCTCTGATTTTTCGCAGAATTAATCAAATATTTTAAAGAAGACATTTAACTCTTTCTTCTTAAACTTTTAGCATTAAAACCTAATTGCATGAAATTGAATTAGTATGTTATTATCAATCTTATCACTTTTCGGATGAACTTTATAATATTGACCTAGGAAATGATTTTTGACAGAATTTTATATATTGTAGAATTCGTTCTTTTATCGACACATTAATTGATTAATTGCTGCCATAAAATGTTATTTTCGCGACATCAAACTGTGAAATATCGGGAAAAAGATGCATCTTTTCGAGATTTAACCATTAGCTTAAAACGAGAACATGGACCCCTCTTTTAAAATGGCGTTTGGCATGATACTGTATGATGACAGAGACATATAATACAATTCGGCGTTTTACGTTTCCGCATTAAAATTCTTACGTTTCCGCATTAAAATTCTTACGTTTCCGCATTTTATAGTACTCTTTTCCGCATTGTTTTACATTGATTTTATTAAAGGTTATTTACGTTTCCGCATTTAAATTTTAATGTATGCCCCTTTTCCCACTCACCAACTGGGTGGAAGTAGGACTTCGAGCAGGATAAGTCTTTATGACTAAAATGAAACTACAAATGTATCAACTTAAAATGATGAAAATCACACATGGTCATATATCAATTAAAAGTCAATGTTCAGCACTAAAAATATATTTTAAGCGTCAGTATACTATTATACAGTACATGTAGCACAGTTTAAAGCGGTAAACTTGTAGCCAACTGACTTTAACCTCGTATTCTATTCTCAACCATAATTGACAAACTGTTCGGATACGAATTCAGCATGTTCGCGATCACTTTTACGAACTGGTGCTATTGCTGATCAAGACCGAATTTTGATGTAAGTTGTTGTTTGGATCTTCTGCAAAACGTCCATAAAATAAATATAATTGTGTGACATGCTTAGAACTAGGAGAAACGATTCCTGCCCAGTTGTGGTTCTTTTGGTTTCTGTGTCGGGAGGAGATGACCATATTTGATAATAAAGTCTTATACCGATATATCATTATTACCATTTTTACAGGTGAAATACAGGTAAAATGCGAAAAGTGGTATCTATTTATTTCGGAAAAGTAATGCACGAAAATGTGAAAACGTGAACTGGATTTTGCTAAAAATACGGAAACGTAATACCCCATACAAATTACAATTACTATATGTCTCTGATGAAGATTATTCGTTCCAACTTTTATGAAGAAATAACCCACTTTTTCAACTAGATAAATAAACGACAAAATGCAGTTTTTTTTTTCTTCTAAAATCAATTTCTTTTAACAAATTGGATTTTTAATAAGGATTGTTACACAAATGTAGAGCCCAGTTTTGTAACGAAGATATGCGTTATCTCTTTATCGAAATCCGCATATTTTATCTTTTGAAACAAAATTTAAGGAGACAGAGATGTTCAATCAACCGAAATTTTTAGTAAATGTCGAAAACTTCAAACCCATTTATCTTTAAAATTCAACACATGAAGATATAGATATAATTTTATTACACATTCAAGTTGATTTTGTAAAATTAGCTTGTATGTAAACTTTCGTAAAAAACACTGTGTTGTTGGTCGTTTGCCCATAATTGCCCTAAAGCTAAATGTCATCGTCAGATTATGAGGGTCTGAATGGGGATTAATTATTTCTGTATTCTATCATTTTAGGCAATTTTTCTATCCGTTATACCTTTTGCCGATCATTCTTTATTCCATATATTCTAGTACCTCATCATGTTCTTTTCTATATATTTGTCTGGTTATTTTCTGTTTTCTTTATTCTTTTGTCAATAATTTTCATCCACATGTATAATGGAAGACGATAAATATTTTAGTATACATACCACCCGTTGTCAATTCTCCCTGATATACAAACCACATGTAGTTATTTCTCACTTGGACACAGGACTTATATATATATACAACTCGTCTAAACATCAACCCAACAATGTTAGATCTGTAAATTTGCTTTCGCAAATTTTTGTTCTTCCTCGCCAGGATTCGAACCCATGCTACTGAGATATCGTGATATATATATTACGTAATAGTAGCGAATGGAATTTTATCTCACTGGCTTGTTAAGTGTATTTTGATCTGACAACAAGAATACATTTGTTTATCATAATTTTTACTTTATCTAAAATTAAGAATGGAAATGGGAATATGTAAAGAGACAACAACATGAAAATAGAAGGCCACCAGTTATATTTGATCATGTTTTAGTTTCGAAAAGGCAAAACCATCGTATTTTCAAAAATCTCTACAAGGATGATAAAAGTTTTAACGACCTTGGCTGGCTACACAGACTGAGCCCTCGCACGGTTGGTATCTAAATATCAAGAGATAGGCTTTACCTAGCTTTAGGCCCCAGGTTTTAAAAATATCTATTTATGAACCAAATTGTGGCTTCTTTATATTTAATCAAGTTTGTCGAAGAGAACAATTACACAAAGTGCAAGAAGAGGTTTTATTTTCGCTTACATTTTTTTATTGAAGTAACTAATCTTTTGAGGTTACGCCACGGAAATATATTTCAAATGAAAAGGTGCGATTGGATGCATCCCTAAAAAAAATATAGGGATAAAATTACGGCTATTCGTCAATCAGACAGCAATCCAACATAAACACAAGTAGGTTATCTGACATATAGAATAAAAGGTTAACTTTAAGCATAATTAAAAAGAATACGTTTCCGGAAATAAATACCTTACTTTTCCGAGAAAATAGTAACGATTCCGGTATGTTCAGGCAAAAGTAGTAATATCTTTTAAATTCAAATTCCAAGGAAAGGATGCACACAAGAGCTAACAGTTCACATTCTGGTATGTTGTGTGGTTGAGTTGCTGTCTCTTTACGTCTTTATCACATCTTCTCTTCGTATATGTACGCGACTTTGATATCGTCATGCATGGACACAATACTTCACTATTCGTTTCATTTTCGTATTTTGACATGATTAATATACAAATAAGAAGATGTGGTATAATTGACAAATTCAGTATTTATACTACATAATATAGGTGGTGTCATGATCACAAAACTTTCCAATAATTTTGACATTGATCATCAGTTATATTAAACTATTTTGTAAATTTGAGTTATTGACAAACAATCGCAGGTCTTTATTTGTAGCACGTTCCTTCGTTCACGTTTCCGCAAAAGAAAAAGTGTTTCCTTCTCGCACTTTAACAGCCCTTTCCCGCAATTATTTTCAAGATAATTTCATATAACACATTATGAAATCCCGACCAATGAAATTTATTTGAATATTAAACGTGGCCTACGAGAGCACCTAGATTAAACTTGGGAAGTTAGAATAGCCAATTATTTTTTTATCTAGTAATTATCGCTAAAATATGCCTTACACAATTATATGACAGAAACATTTTATCCGACGTGCTTTACAATGTTTAAGTTACTTTTGGTCTTATGAACGTTTTGAATGCCGCAAATATAAAAATAAGTTTTTTTTAAATATTTCTTTTGGGCCAGGGCCGACTGTGCAAGGGCTTAATAGCCAGTCCATTTCGTCAAATGTTCATTTATTGCAAGAATTATTTTACATGCGAACATAACGATAATCCTTTCGTAACCCCACTTCCATTTTCATTTGTCGTTTGCTGCTTTTACACAAATAACACACATTTTAACCAGCGACAAGTATTACAATTTTACACAGGTTTAAATGTTCATTGAGCTGTTACTTTAATTACAAGTTTTAGCAAGACGAAACTGTTTACTAAATGAATTCAACAAATGTCAAGCTCATCTATATCAATTTTATTATTTAACAAAAAAAAAATGTTTTTATTTACAAGCTATTTTAAATGTCGGTATAAATGTTACTGTTGTTTTTTTTAACAAAATATAATATGCATCTATTAAAACTATGTACACAATGACTAATTTCTTTTCCTTTTACCTGCGTGTCGACATCAAAATATTAAGTACGTCAATATAGGAATACAGAAAAAAGAGGAATGGTAAATATTCAGGAATACATTAATTCTACGATTACAACAAGGACACATTTATACAGAAATATAAGTGATCATTTCACCTCTCAAATGTAATTCTAATCTTTTTATTGTCTTTTGATTAAAAAAACATCTTTCACTTCTAGGTTTGTAATGAGCACAATTACGACCTTCTTATTATCTTTCCGGTTTTATTTTTCCCAAATATATTTAAAAGACCATACCTTACTTACATGCCACGAGTTTTTATATTAGTAGGCAATATTAAAAACGAATAATTTGATATAAAGAGCTATTTTATTTTAACAGATTAACACTTTGTGCTTTTAAATCGTGCCTCAATATTTATAAATTTAGTTATATATCTATTGTTCATTCGTTTATCTTAATTGTGAAGCATGTTTATATATTCAGATTAAAATTTTTATTAAAGTCTCACCACTTGTATATAAACATTATACATTCCATTTATGAATATACATATAAAACATTATGTATAACATTAAATATTGGAAAACATATATAAAACTAACCACCAGTAAAATATCTTAAATCGATAACTCTCGGAGCGGATTAATTATAGATACACGAGGATGCTGTTCTGCTTGAGTGATTTACCTTACAAAAAGGCGGACACTTTAAAGTTTAAAAGGACTTAACGTCAGTTTGATTCTGTTTAACGGGGGCGTGGCTAATTAGTTTGACGCAGTTTAACCACATCTCAAATTAACTTGAATTACCGCAAGGGAATCTATTTGACTGGTATTAAAATGATTTGATATAGATTGAAATGCATTAAAAATAATTTTTAATTTTTGTCCATCTTTATTCAATTTTCATTAATCTTTTGTAAATGCCGTTAATGCGTTTTTGTCCGTTCAAGCTAAATTCGAGTTACTAGTGAAGTGTTGTCCAAAGATTTCGTCAATACCAATTAATTACTTGAATCTATAGCACCATTAACAAGAAATCTACACCTAATTTTTAACGTTATAACTCCTTGTAAACTGTATCAAAGAGCCTGTAGTTTAGTGGTTGTCGTTGGTTTATGTCTGCCATATTATTTTTCGTAAATTATTTCGTTGTATATAAATTTTTCTTGTTTGAATTGTTTCACATTTCTTATGATGAAGCCTTTTATAACCGACAACATGGCATGTGTTTTACTCATTCCTGAAGGCCGTAGTGTTGATTATAATTGCTATTCTTACATCCACTTCATGTGAACTCTGGTAGATAGTTGTTTCATTCTTATTCATGCCACATCTCCTTATTATATATTAGCTGCGAAATTCATTACTTCTGTAATAACTCAAATATTAAATTTGTTTAATATTTACCAGAAATACAAAAGAATCATAGTAAACAATACGCAATGCATAAAATCGTAATAAAGTATCTATATTAAGTGATTATTTTCTGGCTACAGCAAAATCAATCTAACTGGCTGCTAATAGCTAGTTATTAATCCAATATAACGCTTTTCTTTATGTTTGAAACCAAAAAAAAAAAAATCTTTTCAATTTGTTGTCTTAATCGTAGCTAATGTCCATTTAAGGAACTGTATATATAATATTTTCCATTTGTAGATGCGTTATGCTTAATTGTCTTGAAACGGCACATAAGATATTTGATAGTAGATCATTCACCTGTTTAAAATTTTGTTGGATTTCATATAGTTTGTACTTTTACCTCTGTCTGTCATATCTGAGTCTGTTAAACTGTTGAAGAAAACACATTCACTTTACATTTCATAGGACTAACGTAATGCCAATATCAAATGAAATTTATCGAATGCCTGAAAATTATCACATGATCCCTGCTGAATTTTCTTCAGTTATAACTAACGGAGTTTGTGGTTTAAAGAATTATGTTTTAGTGGCAAATCATTGGTTAACACGGTTGAATATACACACTTTCTCTCAGTCATGCAGCCCGTTAGATAGATTAAAAGTCGTCTACATTTTATGCAGAATAATAATAACCTCTTTTAATTTCCTTCGCATGTGTGGTTGGTGTGAAGTCTCAAGTGATGTACATCCAACTTGTACTTTTATTCCAATAAAATGCATATGATTTCTGACGTTTAACACGTTGTTTAACTCAAAACAAAATTTTCTTTCTTATCGTATGCCTTAACAACGAATACTTAATCTACACACTGTATTTGAGTACTTTTCTCATTGCGGGTAACAAATTTTTCATATTTTCAAGATTAACAAAAGACATAACCTTACGGGGCAAATAAAAGGAATTGTGTATTTACATTTTATATACAACTATATTTTCACTTACCATCTCTTTTTGAAGCATTGTCACGGAACAGATGAGTGATAGTAACATTCTGTGATGTGAAACTATATTCTACTAATAAAACAAGCTTATATTAAAACAAATCCTTACAAGATTTATTTGCTTTCGGTTAAGATTGATATCAATGCTATTTATTGATCCGAACGTGTTTGTATAACAAACTGATTTTTAAATTCTTATATTTTGTTTTCAATGAAAGATGCTTCTAATGTAGGAGATCTTATTTTTTAAATGAAGTGCCATCTGATTCGATGGTTTGAAAGGTCTTGTCCTGCCCAACGCACCACTTGTATAACAATAATTTTCAATACCTGACAATCCTCCGAGCGAAATAACAAAGAGAACAAACTAGATTTGTTTTTTTATATTTTCGATTTCTCAATGAAATTGATAAGCATACAAGTGATCTTCTACTTTCCTTTGATCGTACCTTTTCTTCGTTGTATTTTTATAAAGCACTAGTAACTCGAATTTAGCTTGAACGGACAAAAACGCATTAACGGCATTTAAAAAGATTAATGAAAATTGAATAAAGATTGACAAAATTAAAATTATTTTTAATGCATTTTAATCCATATCAAATTATTTTAATACCAGTCAAATAGATTCCCTTGCGGCCATTCAAGTTAATTTGAGATGTGGTTAAACTGCGTCAAACTAATTAGCCACGCCCCGTTAAACGGCATCAAACTGATGTTAAGTCCTTTTAAACTTTAAAGTGTCCGCCTTTTGTAAGGTAAATCACTCAAGCGGTACAGCATCCGCGTGTATCTATCGTTTAACCGTTCCGAGCGTTATCGATTTTAGTCAGAAAAGTAAAATGTACCTCTTACAAATATTCACAATTAAAAGGAAATAATGACAAATACATGTGTAAACTAAGTTTTTATAGTTAATGATGCCAGATTTTTAAATGCAGCGAAAAGTATAATTAGTTCTTTTTTTTTATTTGTAAACACGCAGCAGCTATTGAGATAAAAAAGTGACTGTGATAAAAAATTATTTTGCTTGAAATAAAACGAGAAAGCTGGTAGTTATTTAATAGCCAATAAAGGTACCAAACTGAGCATGCATGATGAATGCCAATGGATATTGTACGCAAACATTAATCTATATGAAGGTATCGTCTGATCAAAATGTAATTTCGTCGAGAATATGCAATAATATTTGCCACGGCACGTTAAGCAAATTTAATTGAACCAATACCGTCCCGAACTTTTAAAATTCACATTAAAACATATCTTTTTTTTTTTGGTCTAATTCACCTGGAAAATTAAAATTTCGTTTAGTTTAAACAGTTTTAAATGCGCCCGTACTCGTATACCGGAAACCAAATATACAGGAACACTGTTTGTCTTAAGTCTGATAGTGCTCTGCTAGTCATTACTAAATTCATACGTGTAAAACTATACAATTTTACTCATCTGCCTTCAACACGAAGTCTTAGCTAACACCGAACCGCAAGCTATAAGGTGCCCCAAAATGACTAGTGTAGAACCATTCAAATGGAAAAACTAACGGTCTATATATTCGACTTTTGAAATATATAATCAAACAACAACCACTAAACAGCAGGTTAGGCAGGTGCAAACAAATGCAGCGGAGTTCAAAAGCCCAAATATACGAATAATTCTCGAGACTTAAGTGACATTGTTTTAATAAGATCAGAACCATGTATGTGTTATTTTTAAAGCAAAAGATATAAGTTTGTAAGAAAATATTGACGCACCAATTCTAATAGCTAAGAAAATTTCCTTTTGCTAAACGATGATAACAATTTAACATTTTGGTATACCTTATACTTCATAATCTATTTCTGAAACGACTTCTCGCCTTGAACATGTATGAAATGTTTGCCACTGGACGTTAAACAACCATTAATCAATCATTCAAATTGTGCTTTAAAAATGAATTAAGCCGCAAGTGTATCCATCAGTGAGTGCTGTTGTTTGTTTGTCCATTTAACATATACTGAATTTGTTTTGTCCAGAATTATATTCCTTAGAAGAGTTCAAGTATGTTAATAAATTCATAGGGTATCATGTGCTAGTTGAAATTTTTCAGTGAAATCAGTATTGTGTTTCCAACGTTCTTTCATGCATATCAAATGTTGTATCCACTTTTTGCTGTTCGTAGTCTGTTAGTCCTCGGTCTCCAAACTTTAGCACACACTTATGTAATGACCAATCTCGAAAGGGGACATTTTTTTTATAAAAAAAAAAATAAAACAATTTCTATATTCTATCATTCAATTAACCGATGTACACTTAAGATGTTCAACTATAGATGTTGAATTAAAAAAAAACAATAATAAGTCCCAATGTATTTTTATGGCAAACATATCTAATGGGTTATTTTCTCATGCAAAATAATTATTTTTTCATTTTTTCAAGATAATAGTGTAATCAGATATGTTCTTTGACACGTGTCTTACGGTTGACCGATTTTCGGCAAAATCAAAGAAAATCAGCAAGTGCCTAAAAATTAGTTTTAAGAATGTTGATTCTGTATTAATATATGGAACATGTCTTCATACCAAAATAGATTACTCAAATTTAATGTTCTTGTAAATGAAATTGGGAATGAAAATGGGGTAATGGACGTCATACTCAACTCCGAAATATATAAAAGGAACTAAAATTAAAATTATACAAGACTAACAAAGGCCAGTGGCTCCTGACTTGTGACAGGCGCAAAAATGCGGCGAGGTTAAACATGTTCATATTTTTTGTTCGAATTGTCTTTTTTGTGAAATTATTCAGCAACAAATTAATCTATTTATTTTTAATACAATGAAACAAGATTTTTTTAACGAAAGGAAGTATTTTTTCGTCCCATATATTTAAAGGAAATAAACAATTTGTCAAAACAAATAAAACTCCGCCCATCATTCCCCCCACACACACACTTAAATCCAGAAAAGAATGAATTGACATTTTATTAAGAATAAAGTTGAAATCATAGATAAACTGCTATTGTATTCTTATTAAGATCTACATTTTAACAGAATCGGGGACTATTATTTCTCTAAAAGCCCATGCATACACTAATATTTGTGTGTTTTTGTTTCAAGTTGTTTCAATTATCATTTACATGTATGAGGCTATAAATGGGACCACCATTTATAAGTATATGAATTGGGTTTACAGATTTGAGAATTATGAGAAACTAAGTTAATAAGAAGCGAGGCAAAAAAAAAAACTAGATAACATAATATAGAGGTGGTGTAACCCAAATAATTCAGTCGTTATATTTCGCTGATCTACGATTACTACATAAATTCACAATTTTATGAATGTTGACATTGATAGAAATAGTTTTTGAAAATATTTTATCGAACTTTAATATCGTAATCTGTAAAATTCAACGAGACTTTTGTACCTTTTCGCATGGACTGTCTCAGATATAACGATAACGCAAATCACGTGTATTAAACATGGTCTAAGCCTGAGGATATCATTTCATTATCACTTCCTAATATCCAATCCACAGACACGAGTCACACGACATCCCCGTATCTTCTAATTTTACTAGTATACGAATTACCAACAATTTTGGCATTTACCAGTTGTTGACGCTAGTAAGAAAATGAATAGTTAAGTTCGAATTATTATTATTTCAAATGTCAAAAACACTTTGAGTATTATAACAGATCATCTAAAATCAAACTAAATAATTAGAAGTATCACAGCTCATATCGGCCAATGTCACTCGTTAGAACTTATAACTAATTGAAATACTGACACATTGCTTATAGTTTGCCTAACGCTAATTTGAATCATAAGATATTACTGATTTAAAACTTGCAGTATCAAAATTGAATGGCATAAATTAAAAGAAATACATTGTGTATCTAAAGTATTTTCATCATTCCGGATGACCCTAATAATATTTACCTTTCAAATGATTTTTCTACATAAGGTTATATCGCTTCTCTCTGGTCACTAAATTGCCCTAAAGCTAAATGTCACCGTCAGATGTATAGTAGAAGGCAAAAAACGCTTAGTTGTTAATTTCTGTCTTATTTGGTCTCTTGACGAGAGATTATACCACATCTCCTTATTTTTTTAGATTTGTTTGTGTTCAATGTGCAAACAATGCAAACACATATAGTATCTTTAAAATGAAACGGTGTGTAGATATACCGCAAAGGACTTCTAAGTGTACTAAGGACACTAAAACGATGTTTAAGACCACAAAGAACATGGATATAAGAGGATATGAGTATATAACTCATAAATATAAAGTTTGGTATCAATAGATATTGTAATTTTGAAGTAAAATGACTTTTAATCAGCGCGTGCCACTCGGCACGTGACCAACAACTTATTGCAAATTCCCATTCATTAAGTTCAAGCAACCATATCCAAATAACAATCGTCTTTTGATTACTAATTGATTAATGATAGTTGTTGAATAAACCTAACGGTTTAAGGTGTTATAATTTCAAGCTGATGAAAGAAAATTAAAATTGAATTTTATGTTTACTTTGCCTTTGTTTTATTTTGTTTTGAAGGAAATTGCTTGAATAAACTTGTTTTTTTATTTAAAGAAGCCAGTTTTGAGATAGAAATTGAGAAAAATGCTTCTGAGATTTCATTTCCACATTTACAACTCTATAGTTTACGTACTATCATTATACATTGAAAGACATTTGAGAGTAAAACATATTCTTCAAAACCCGATTACAGAAGTGATAAAGAAAGACTTCAAGAGGTTAATATTACTTTCAAAAGAGAATTAATAATCATATTAAATTGTCTTCTATGAAAGTTATCTTTATTACAGATGTCATTGTTTTTATTGTCATTCTCCGCCATATGTGTATTTTATTAAATTATAAAATTCAATTATGTTATTAATATAACGCTGATGCATTTAAAAATAATGTAAACCATACATTCTTGCTTCTAAATAAAACTCGTATAATCTTATCCTTAGTAAATCTAGTATGTGTACCCATTAAAAGTATTTCGGTTGAACAAAATTACCGTTCTAAAACTAAAATTTGGTCCAGTGATTTCAGAGGAGAAGATTTTGTAAAGCTAACGACGACGGACGCAAGGTGAGCTAAAAATAAGAGTAGGAAATACATAGAAGTAAAAAAATAACAGACAGAAATACAAAAACACCATATAACTGCATTTATCATGTCTATAAAATATTTCAGGTCTGTAAAACATCACTATCAATCAAGCATATTAAAAACAATTTCTTCTACTTAGAATATTACAACAGGTCTTGTCAACCACACCAAAACAGTACTTTTAAAAGATGTATAAACTTATCATCATCAGATAAAATACTAAAATCACCATTACTTCTTTTAACTTCATAAAATTAACTTTCACGTAAATCTGCATATAAAGGACAGTCTAATATAATATGTTTCTCATCTTCAATTTTACATGTTTAATCAGTATACAAAGTGGATTCTAAACGGTCAAGGTTGAGCGAACATGAATTTCTATCGATTACACAGGTGACACTCATCTGATTAAGGCGCGTGTAGATAAAACATAAAATAACTTTCTAATTACAAAAAACCCTCACAAAAGATATGATCATAAAATTTTGAAATAATGTATTTTTATAAAGTCTATTTCTATATGCCATGTCCTTTGTGACAGCTGTATCATTCAGCAGGTCCTTAGTGCACATTTTCTTCTTCTTAGTGCACTAAGGAGGTCCTTTACGGTATTTCTACGAATGTGCTGCCTTGGAGCCTTTATATCAGGAGACTGATTTAACGAGAGCTTCTAAACACCACCTAGGCCGCCTTTGTGCACTAAGCTCCTTTAACTGAACCAAGCCTATGATGGGATAGTATTATGAATTATGAATAAAAATAAACGTACCGTCAAATGTAGTTTTCCACAAGATATTATATTATCTGATGTTTTTGTCAAACAAATCAAGCAACAAAGAAGCATGGATTAGTTTTTCCACAAGATATTATATTATCTGATGTTTTTTGTCAAACAAATCAAGCAACAAAGAAGCATGGATTAGTTTTTCCACAAGATATTATATTATCTGATGTTTTTTGTCAAACAAATCAAGCAACAAAGAAGCATGGATATTGAGCACTTGTATAACACTTGTACATAAGTTTAATAATGACAACTATCCATTTTGTTACAAAAAAACATATGCATATTTTTTAATTTGAGGTTTCATATGTCTTTAATACCGGCGTCACACATCAGCGTTTAGCTCCGACGTACGCCGGGCGTGTTAAAAATCATGTACGCTGCCAACACGCTACTAATTTTGGATGCATTCAACTTGTCAATCATATCTGTATCGTGAGTACAACGAGCTTTAAGCGTGCATTGGGCGTACGAGAAGCGTACATAAGCGTGTATCGGGCGTTCAAGTAACGGATTCAGATTCAGATTCAATATTTTATTTTAGTCTCACCACATACAAACATAAAATGAGATTCACATAAATAAACATAAAACATTAAAACATTTGCATTGTATGCACCAATCTTAAAAGATTTATGAGAGACTTTTATGACACAATATATACAAAAACAAAACACATTTTACACATTTATATTTAAAATTTACAGTATACATTTATACTAAATGAGAGTAAAACATTTGTTTTTTAAGAACTAGTGAAATAAAATACTGTTTCTTCTTAATAAAATACTGTTGCAGGTTTTGGCAACTATAGCAGCAACATTGTCGTTACTAAATAAAAATATAAAATTTTCACTATCTGATAATAGGTTAAAACGTTCATTAAAATGTAAAGCTTCGTGTATCATGATTTGTCTTAAATCTACATATAATGGGCATTTTAAAATGACATGAAGTTCATCTTCAACAATAGAGCTACAATTAAAACATGTCCTCTCGTGGACTTCTTTTCTTTCATATCTTCCAGTTTCTATTTTTAGTGGAGCTACTTCACATCTAAATTTAGCAAAGAACTTCTGTTTTTATTGACATAATATTTTCCAAATACTTTTCAGTACAATAGTTATTTTAAACAATTTGTAAGTCCTCAATTTACTTCCTCTGCATATGTAGCAACTCTTGTACACCAGTTTGACTTAAATTTATTAAAGACATCTTCCTCAATTTGTTTATACAATTTTGTTCAATACATTTAATTCAAAATTACAATATTGCTCATAATTATACAATTTTAACATCTCTATAACTCTGAAGTTCCAGTTCTTAATTTTAGTATTACACTTTGGTATGGACCACTTAAAATTTTAAAATTTATCCTGTGTGGGTCCATTATGGAACACCTAGCCCAATGTCTCAAGACACTTGACCATTGTTTAACGGATGGTGGCGTATGTATGGCGTTTGTCTAACGTAGATGGAATGCACGCTGGCATAAGATCAATACCTCTTTATCTCTTCTAATTACGAAAACACAACAATTATTATTTTAGGTTAAAATTATTTCTTAAAGATTTATTGATCAATTAACACGATGATTAGACATTACACAAGAAGAGTGCGTGCCACATTAAAATAATAACATATTTTTTAATTTTAAATAAGGAATCGTTTTGAAACTAATTTTTATTAAGTTTTTGAAAAAGTCATATTAATGGAAATTAGTTAAAAGTCAAAGTTCAAAGTCATAAATAAGTGTTCCGTGTAGAAATGTTTTTGAAAGTCTAGTTTGTTCATAATTTCTCTACGTAAAACGGTTTTGTAAACTTCTTTAAATAAATTCGGACCTTCCTTATCTGATCACCAGCATGGCTGAAGAAATTGTTCCAAGATGTATTGTGAGGTGACACGTCCAGGTATTCAAGCGATTTCCTGTCGGACTTTAAAACTCTTATTAAACAATTACATAAAGCAAATTGGTGCATCACTTGACCTCTGAGGGTATTGATCAGTGTACACGGCCGATAAATCGTAACTTTCCATTTTGAAAATATCAGGTGTAATATACATCTTTGTCTTGCGTGTCCGATAGTGATATACTATAGTCATTACTTATACGCTTGTTTATAAATAACGTTTCTGGTGTTAAGAATGATATTTATGAAAATCTTAATAATTCCCCAAAAAAGATTTGATAAAATAAAAATCTATTTACATATTTTCCAAGGGTATATACTCGTTGTCAATAGATATGGACATTTGAAACATTTTAATTGATTTCACAAAATGTACGCACTTGTCGATCATTGGTTTATACGCCTTGAAAGAATGTTATGGAACTATAATAATAATATATAGTCACAATTTAGAATATATACATGTATATACATGTTGAATATACGAGAGAAACATTTAGAACCAATCTGATTTAAAAACAGGTCATAGTATTACTCGCTTTAATTTGGTTCGTCAAAGTTATGGACAAAGTAAAATTACAGATTTATCTTTCGGTTAGATTATTTCGAACAGTTTAAGAAATTCGTCATCATCACAATTGTTGGGTATAATCAGAGACATATGTCTAATGTATATATATATAATAATGTGAACATGGTTCTAATAGTACCTTATGTCAATTTTCCTGTTCCGACATGCATAATATATATGCCACTGGACGTACATTAATAATCCCCAAAACGAATTTCTGAATAATATGATTTATGATAGTTTGTATGAGTGTAACCATTGTAACCAATGTAACCATTATGCCAATGGGGGTTACAAAACAAGGTAACTCAATTATGGTGCACATTTTGTGCCTTATATGCCTTTTCTGCTCTTTGGTCGGATTGTTGTCGGACACATTTTCTATTTCCATTCTCCATTTTATTCAATTGGTTGCATGCATTTTGTTTTATCTCTCTGATTTTTCGCAGAATTAATCAAATATTTTAAAGAAGACATTTAACTCTTTCTTCTTAAACTTTTAGCATTAAAACCTAATTGCATGAAATTGAATTAGTATGTTATTATCAATCTTATCACTTTTTCGGATGAACTTTATAATATTGACCCAGGAAATGATTTTTGACAGAATTTTATATATTGTAGAATTCGTTCTTTTTATCGACACATTAATTGATTAATTGCTGCCATAAAATGTTATTTTTCGCGACATCAAACTGTGAAATATCGGAAAAAAGATGCATCTTTTCGAGATTTAACCATTAGCTTAAAAACGAGAACATGGACCCCCTCTTTTAAAAATGGCGTTTGGCATGATACTGTATGATGACAGAGACATATAATACAATTCGGCGTTTTACGTTTCCGCATTAAAATTCTTACGTTTCCGCATTAAAATTCTTACGTTTCCGCATTTTTATAGTACTCTTTTCCGCATTGTTTTTACATTGATTTTATTAAAGGTTATTTACGTTTCCGCATTTAAATTTTTAATGTATGCCCCTTTTCCCACTCACCAACTGGGTGGAAGTAGGACTTCGAGCAGGATAAGTCTTTATGACTAAAATGAAACTACAAATGTATCAACTTAAAATGATGAAAATCACACATGGTCATATATCAATTAAAAGTCAATGTTCAGCACTAAAAAATATATTTTAAGCGTCAGTATACTATTATACAGTACATGTAGCACAGTTTAAAGCGGTAAACTTGTAGCCAACTGACTTTAACCTCGTATTCTATTCTCAACCATAATTGACAACTGTTCGGATACGAATTCAGCATGTTCGCGATCACTTTTACGAACTGGTGCTATTGCTGATCAAGACCGAATTTTGATGTAAGTTGTTGTTTGGATCTTCTGCAAAACGTCCATAAAATAAATATAATTGTGTGACATGCTTAGAACTAGGAGAAACGATTCCTGCCCAGTTGTGGTTCTTTTGGTTTCTGTGTCGGGAGGAGATGACCATATTTGATAATAAAGTCTTATACCGATATATCATTATTACCATTTTTACAGGTGAAATACAGGTAAAATGCGAAAAAGTGGTATCTATTTATTTCGGAAAAGTAATGCACGAAAATGTGAAAACGTGAACTGGATTTTTGCTAAAAATACGGAAACGTAATACCCCCATACAAATTACAATTACTATATGTCTCTGATGAAGATTATTCGTTCCAACTTTTATGAAGAAATAACCCACTTTTTTCAACTAGATAAATAAACGACAAAAATGCAGTTTTTTTTTCTTCTAAAATCAATTTCTTTTAACAAATTGGATTTTTAATAAGGATTGTTACACAAATGTAGAGCCCAGTTTTGTAACGAAGATATGCGTTATCTCTTTATCGAAATCCGCATATTTTATCTTTTGAAACAAAATTTAAGGAGACAGAGATGTTCAATCAACCGAAATTTTTAGTAAATGTCGAAAACTTCAAACCCATTTATCTTTAAAATTCAACACATGAAGATATAGATATAATTTTTATTACACATTCAAGTTGATTTTGTAAAAATTAGCTTGTATGTAAACTTTCGTAAAAAAACACTGTGTTGTTGGTCGTTTGCCCATAATTGCCCTAAAGCTAAATGTCATCGTCAGATTATGAGGGTCTGAATGGGGATTAATTATTTCTGTATTCTATCATTTTAGGCAATTTTTCTATCCGTTATACCTTTTGCCGATCATTCTTTATTCCATATATTCTAGTACCTCATCATGTTCTTTTCTATATATTTGTCTGGTTATTTTCTGTTTTCTTTATTCTTTTGTCAATAATTTTCATCCACATGTATAATGGAAGACGATAAATATTTTAGTATACATACCACCCGTTGTCAATTCTCCCCTGATATACAAACCACATGTAGTTATTTCTCACTTGGACACAGGACTTATATATATATATACAACTCGTCTAAACATCAACCCAACAATGTTAGATCTGTAAATTTGCTTTCGCAAATTTTTGTTCTTCCTCGCCAGGATTCGAACCCATGCTACTGAGATATCGTGATATATATATTACGTAATAGTAGCGAATGGAATTTTATCTCACTGGCTTGTTAAGTGTATTTTGATCTGACAACAAGAATACATTTGTTTATCATAATTTTTACTTTATCTAAAATTAAGAATGGAAATGGGAATATGTAAAAGAGACAACAACATGAAAATAGAAGGCCACCAGTTATATTTGATCATGTTTTAGTTTCGAAAAGGCAAAACCATCGTATTTTCAAAAATCTCTACAAGGATGATAAAAGTTTTAACGACCTTGGCTGGCTACACAGACTGAGCCCTCGCACGGTTGGTATCTAAATATCAAGAGATAGGCTTTACCTAGCTTTAGGCCCCGGGTTTTAAAAAATATCTATTTATGAACCAAATTGTGGCTTCTTTATATTTAATCAAGTTTGTCGAAGAGAACAATTACACAAAGTGCAAGAAGAGGTTTTATTTTCGCTTACATTTTTTTTATTGAAGTAACTAATCTTTTGAGGTTACGCCACGGAAATATATTTCAAATGAAAAGGTGCGATTGGATGCATCCCTAAAAAAAATATAGGGATAAAATTACGGCTATTCGTCAATCAGACAGCAATCCAACATAAACACAAGTAGGTTATCTGACATATAGAATAAAAGGTTAACTTTAAGCATAATTAAAAGAATACGTTTCCGGAAATAAATACCTTACTTTTCCGAGAAAATAGTAACGATTCCGGTATGTTCAGGCAAAAGTAGTAATATCTTTTAAATTCAAATTCAAGGAAAGGATGCACACAAGAGCTAACAGTTCACATTCTGGTATGTTGTGTGGTTGAGTTGCTGTCTCTTTTACGTCTTTATCACATCTTCTCTTCGTATATGTACGCGACTTTGATATCGTCATGCATGGACACAATACTTCACTATTCGTTTCATTTTCGTATTTTGACATGATTAATATACAAATAAGAAGATGTGGTATAATTGACAAATTCGAGTATTTATACTACATAATATAGGTGGTGTCATGATCACAAAACTTTCCAATAATTTTGACATTGATCATCAGTTATATTAAACTATTTTGTAAATTTGAGTTATTGACAAACAATCGCAGGTCTTTATTTGTAGCACGTTCCTTCGTTCACGTTTCCGCAAAAAGAAAAAGTGTTTCCTTCTCGCACTTTAACAGCCCTTTCCCGCAATTATTTTCAAGATAATTTCATATAACACATTATGAAATCCCGACCAATGAAATTTATTTGAATATTAAACGTGGCCTACGAGAGCACCTAGATTAAACTTGGGAAGTTAGAATAGCCAATTATTTTTTTTATCTAGTAATTATCGCTAAAATATGCCTTACACAATTATATGACAGAAACATTTTATCCGACGTGCTTTACAATGTTTAAGTTACTTTTTGGTCTTATGAACGTTTTTGAATGCCGCAAATATAAAAATAAGTTTTTTTTTAAATATTTCTTTTGGGCCAGGGCCGACTGTGCAAGGGCTTAATAGCCAGTCCATTTCGTCAAATGTTCATTTATTGCAAGAATTATTTTACATGCGAACATAACGATAATCCTTTCGTAACCCCACTTCCATTTTCATTTGTCATTTGCTGCTTTTACACAAATAACACACATTTTTAACCAGCGACAAGTATTACAATTTTACACAGGTTTAAATGTTCATTGAGCTGTTACTTTAATTACAAGTTTTAGCAAGACGAAACTGTTTACTAAATGAATTCAACAAATGTCAAGCTCATCTATATCAATTTTATTATTTAACAAAAAAAAAATGTTTTTATTTACAAGCTATTTTAAATGTCGGTATAAATGTTACTGTTGTTTTTTTTAACAAAATATAATATGCATCTATTAAAACTATGTACACAATGACTAATTTCTTTTCCTTTTACCTGCGTGTCGACATCAAAATATTAAGTACGTCAATATAGGAATACAGAAAAAGAGGAATGGTAAATATTCAGGAATACATTAATTCTACGATTACAACAAGGACACATTTATACAGAAATATAAGTGATCATTTCACCTCTCAAATGTAATTCTAATCTTTTATTGTCTTTGATTAAAAACATCTTTCACTTCTAGGTTTGTAATGAGCACAATTACGACCTTCTTATTATCTTTCCGGTTTTTATTTTTCCCAAATATATTTAAAAGACCATACCTTACTTACATGCCACGAGTTTTTATATTAGTAGGCAATATTAAAACGAATAATTTGATATAAAGAGCTATTTTATTTTTAACAGATTAACACTTTGTGCTTTTTAAATCGTGCCTCAATATTTATAAATTTAGTTATATATCTATTGTTCATTCGTTTATCTTAATTGTGAAGCATGTTTATATATTCAGATTAAAATTTTTATTAAAGTCTCACCACTTGTATATAAACATTATACATTCCATTTATGAATATACATATAAAACATTATGTATAACATTAAATATTGGAAAACATATATAAAACTAACCACCAGTAAAATATCTTAAATCGATAACTCTCGGAGCGGATTAATTATAGATACACGAGGATGCTGTTCTGCTTGAGTGATTTACCTTACAAAAGGCGGACACTTTAAAGTTTAAAAGGACTTAACGTCAGTTTGATTCTGTTTAACGGGGCGTGGCTAATTAGTTCGACGCAGTTTAACCACATCTCAAATTAACTTGAATGACCGCAAGGGAATCTATTTGACTGGTATTAAAATGATTTGATATAGATTGAAATGCATTAAAATAATTTTTAATTTTGTCCATCTTTATTCAATTTTCATTAATCTTTTTAAATGCCGTTAATGCGTTTTTGTCCGTTCAAGCTAAATTCGAGTTACTAGTGAAGTGTTGTCCAAAGATTTCGTCAATACCAATTAATTACTTGAATCTATAGCACCATTAACAAGAAATCTACACCTAATTTTTAACGTTATAACTCCTTGTAAACTGTATCAAAGAGCCTGTAGTTTAGTGGTTGTCGTTGGTTTATGTCTGCCATATTATTTTTCGTAAATTATTTCGTTGTATATAAATTTTTCTTGTTTGAATTGTTTCACATTTCTTATGATTGGGCCTTTTATAGCCGACTACATGGCATATGTTTTAGTCATTGCTGACGGCCGTACGGTTGCCTATTATTGCTTACATCCACTTCATTTAAACTCTAGTAGATAATTGTCTCTTTGGTTTTTATGCCACATCTCCTTATTTTATATTAGGTGCTAAATTCATTACCTCTGTATTAACTCAAATATTAAATTTGTTTAATATTTACCAGAAATACAAAAGAATCATAGTAAACAATACGCCATGCATAAAATCGTAATAAAGTATCTATATTAAGTGATTATTTTCTGGCTACAGCAAAATTAATCTAACTTGCTGATAATAGGGAGTTATTAATTAATCCAATATGACGCTTTTAATTATGTTTGAAACCAAAAAAAAAAAAATCTTTTCAATTTGTTGTCTTAATCGTAGCTAATGTCCATTTAAGGAACTGTATATATAATATTTTCCATTTGTAGATGCGTTATGCTTAATTGTCTTGAAACGGCACATAAGATATTTGATAGTAGATCATTCACCTGTTTAAAATTTTGTTGGATTTCATATAGTTTCAAATGTGTACGCTCAGCTAAATTTAAAAGTAAATACCTTTTTTTTCCGGCATCTATTGTTGTTAATGTCATTCTAATACATCCGTTTTTTGCCTCGCACCTTTAAAAATAAAATGTGAATCGCAATCTCAAATGGTTGGCTTCTTTTAAATTTAAACGATTAAAATAAGAAAACAACAAATTCATTTCTGATGAAACCAAAGTCAACTAGCTTCTATTCTGTGTACTTACCTTACACCTTTTACTTTGCTATTATTACAATACAACAGAAGAGGTATGGAACCAGTGGCAGTAAGAAAAATTAACGGTTCCAATTGTTCTGCTCAAGATGCTTCAAATACGCATTTCGACAATAAATTTCATTCCGTTGATGCTTAATGCTTGAAGCCAGAATTTTCAAAATTAAAATCGTAATTCCAATTTTGAAGAGCTGATATAACATAAAAAGGGACAACAAGATGTGACTACATTGGATCAAGTGTACTACCACTGCTTTGACGACACTGATGGTGGACGTTTGGTCCCTGAAGTTACCACTAGCCAAGCGTATGTGCTTGTGTGCTTACATGAATTATTACAAATGCGGTTATTTGCCATAATTAACTGTTTATAAAATAATTTATTCATTCATAAAAAAACTTATGTTTTCTAAACCCTGATATTGATAGTCTAAGCCAGTTTTTACACAATACTTTGGACTTTTCATTGTTTTAATGATTTTCACGACATGCATATGTATAATATTGCAGAGTGAAACATGTTTGCTGGCGTTCAATCCTCCCCTAACCTGGGACAACGGTGTAACATTCTAACAGAAGAGCAAGCTTAACAAAATCATTGGAAAAGTGCTTGACTCATCAGATCGATACAAATCAAAGAAGCATGAAATATCTAAAAAAAAAAAAAACCTGTTATAAATATTTCTATTTCAATTCTGTAATTAAATATAACAACTATTAATATGACCGGTGTAATATATATCACAAAACTATAATGAAAATCCTACAATGTTTTTGTTGTTTTGTAAAATGTATAAATGAGAGAAATGTCGTTAACTATTTATTGAGATTGGATTTCTGTATTATTTGAACGACTATGGAAACTGGTATTAATAGACAAAGGATATGTTAAACTTCCGTATGGTCACTACGATGCAAAATCAATTTCGTTCTTTCCATACCTCCTTAGAGGACTTGGTTTGTGTATTTTAAAGAAACTGAATAGTACTCTGAAGGAACCAAGAGAGCAATTTATCATATCCGCTATATTGTCATACAATGAATTAGCATGTAGAAATACAGACGTAATAAGACAGTCCGAGAGAGAATGGGACAGTCTTAATTCGGATTCATTGAGATTTGATCAACATGCGTTATGGTTTAAAGATTTGTGTTCCTATTGAACCATCCCAATCCATCCATACACGGAGAGGCTCGACTTTTAGACTCAGATGATACAATACGAAGACAAATATTCGACCTTCCAAGTCACAAAAAAATTGGCAAGGAGTCATCAAACATTTTTCTAGCTGTAATGGAAGAACAGTTTTTTTTTTAATCAATTTAGAGAAAATGAAAAATATGTATTGATAATGGTGTCCCATTATATTCCTTGCACACTACCTGGACACATGTGTTCCGAATACTCAGCGAATATGCTACACGTTACGATTAACAAAATTAATACTAATCGGATACACAAATTTTTACCAGGAAACAAATCAAAATCTTTCTTTGAGATTGATGAACAAAAGTGGCAATAAACACTGTATAAAACAAAAAGATTTAAAATTGAATTGTCATAAAAATGCAAAAGAAACAAGACATGAACATGATGAAGAATCTGACATACTCGATACCTATCTATTTGACGACGAAGCCTATCCCAACTTCAAAAGAATGGTGAAACGTTTTAGAAATCGTTCCTCAAAAATTAATAATCGAAATAGAGAAATAAAAAAGATAATCCTTAAATATTCAGAGAGGAGACATTTTTCAGGAGACAGGTATGATGATAGTGACGACGATGCTAATTTTGTAGAAAGAAATCCAGATTTTTAATAAGCGTATGAAATTTTCCATCTATAAAGAAGTGGTTTCCTTTTTTCTTTTTATATGACCCATACTGGAAATGAAAATAGACTGATTTTTTTAAAAGTTCTAATCACTAACGCTTGTATTCACGTATTATATCAAATAATGATTTACGATGTCATTTAAATATGTTCATCTCCCTTCTATATATTGCGGGCCTTAAGATATGTCCTCCTTGTCGTAATTTAGGCAAATTGCGTTTTTCTCAACGATCGATTCTACAAGTCGTAACCCTATAAAGCTATCATAATACTGTTATTGTTACTTTAAAACTATTGTCATTGTTCTTTTCATATTAATCCTTTATCCAAAATCTATTTAAATATCATAATTTGAAAATGAAAGTAAGTTTTCTGGAAGCTATTATCCATGATATTAATAGAACACAATACATTATGAATTGAAATAATATTTTACCATATGATATAGATATGAAAAAGTAAACAACGAAAATACCGAACTCAAAGGAAAATTCAAAACGGAAAGTCCCTTAACAATTGGAATTATTTGGATATTAACTAGTCTTTTTTTTTTCTATGATGAATAATATATAAGAAATCATTTGTCAAATTGCAATTAAAATGAAAAAGAAGAAAACAAAATATGTCTAGGATTTGTTTTGTTCCAATATGGGCAGTTTTTGACAACAATTCTATTTGTAGCGTATATGTGATTTTTTTCTAGACTATATTATTGTCAAATTTATTCAAACCATGCCGTTTAGTAAGCATTTATTAAAATACCCGGCATGAAAAATTGTGAATATAAAAAAAAAACAACGGTTTGGCTTATGGTAAACAATAAAAAATAAACATATTTGGCAGACAGGAGTTACTGACAATCACTGAATAACGGGCTTCTGACTTTGAAAATACAGATTTAGGAATGTGGCGGAGTTAAACAATTTTTCAATGGCTCAACGCTCTCCCAAATGTGGGACAGTGGTGTAACAGCATAGTATTAGAAAAAAAATCAACATTGGTTAGAACAGGTATGACAAATCGAATCGGGACAAAGCACACAAAGAACTAAATAAGACAGAAGACACAAAGTACAGATTCCAGAGTACTCGCAGTTACAGAAAACCAGTTCAAATCAAATAACAACTGAGCAATAAATAATAATTTCTGAGGACAAAATATCATACAGTACACACCAATCGGATTGGGTGAAAATAGTTGTGGAATGTATCGACTCTAGAAAAGTAAGTTATCATAACTTTATATCAATACATACTTGGTAATATTTTTAATCATAAAGATGATACAGTTAATATAATATTAAAAAATCTTATCACAGTGTTAAATTGGTAACCTCTAAGTTTTAATGTGCTCAAAGGACTGATAAGTTTACATGGATCGTATCTAACTTTACAGGTTCTATAAAAAAAACCATTACCGCAAAAGGTAGTATGTCTAATTCCATTTGTGATAACTGAAAATAACAATATATAAATTTCGAAGCTGGAATACCCGGAGAGAACCATTGACCTTCGGTAAGGAAACTGACAATCCTAGTCAATTAAGATTGGAGTCGAGTGAACCTGCCCCATGTGGGATTCGAACTTACAACCTCAGTGTGGACAGGCTAGTGATACAGTAGTTCGAATACTTTGACCACTCGGCCATCGAGGCCCGTTCTGATCAAAGAATAGCCAAATACGTTTGATTGGTTTCTTTTAATAATAATTCTGATATATCATTAACAAATGAGGTATTATCTCAGTTGCAAAAACTGTTGCAAAATGTATAAAATTGTATATAAAACTAATGCCTAGTTTAAATTGAGTATGTGAAAACTTAAAAGTTATTGAACTGTAATTAACATTTTCTTTATATTATTTTACTCCACGTCATATTTTTCTCTTTAATATTTTTGTTTTGTTAACGGTTTATTTTGAATATTTTTATTCTCTCTGTTTAAAGCCTGATAACATATTCACAAGTACTATCGTGTTGTCATTAAGGAACAAGGCAGGATTTTAAATGTTCAGTTAATACATAGTAAGCACATTCCTAATCCCATAGAATTATCTTAATTTTAATTAAAATTAAGAAAAGAATAGCCATTATAGGGATCATGCGATGACGTGAAAATGGTTAATTTTATTCACATTTCTTGATCATCAGGACCATTACTGTAAATTATTGCGTGCAGGATTGGTTGACCATATGACATCATAACCGAGATTTGTCAGAGAGTTTGCAAAAAAAAAATCTAATTATAAGAACATTTTGACTAAATTTACATAGGGTACTAGCGTCAAGCAGACGTTTCTGTCAATGAATTGATACACAAAATACACTTACTGTTTAAATATCCTTTTGAGTGAAGGTTGTGGTCAATATTATTTCCAAACGTTTACACGTCAAATAGTCAATATGTTGCCCAATTGCCCAACTTAAATTATTTTTTGTCATTTATTTGCTAATAACTCATAATAAGGGAATATTTGAAACTAAAACAACATTGTTTTACTAAAGCAAATACATTTAACAATCAATTCTGAAAATCTGAGTTAGTAAAAATGATATTTGATTTTAAGGCGAATTTGGCTCCAAATCGTACCATCTCCTTAAAAAAAAACAATAAAAGAATACTCTGCACGTTCAAATGCTAAAGACTAATAGAAACTGATAGCATACGAACAACTCTCATTTCAAGGTTGTTTGACAGAAATGTAAGGGGATGTTTGTGATTAGTTTGCCCGAATTCTTTTTTTTTTATAATATATTTTTATAGATAAGATCATTAACATGCCTAAATTTTACTAACAACGCATATCCAGAAGCTTTACCCTATTATTTTACCAGTTGCTTTAAAAAGTTTTTACCCAATTGCAGTATGTATTCACCTCTACAAGCTGATCAACTGGTAAAACAGCTTATTGCTTCATCAAAAGGTTGTTTGTGGGAAGTGAGTGCAGTGAAATATAAATAATGCTTACAATAGAAATAAAATAATAATCATATACTTTGATATAAGGCACTTGTTAAAAAGGTCTAACTTAGATATGAATATTTCTATCCTATTGACATTTTATAAATAGTAATTTTTAAATATAGTAACTATTAATTGCTACAAAAAATATCCAAATTACAATTACACAATAACTTTCTGTTAGAAAACAAAGCAATAAATTATCGACCAACAAAACAATGTTTAGAACTAATTATGTATAAAATATCATAAGAAGATAAGTTTTCATATCCACATCAGACCTTTATAAACCAGTGCCTCATATTTTTTCTTTCAATTTTATAACACAGACATTCGAATTAACTGTACATGGACAGTAAGCATTATTTTAATTTCACTGCACTCACTTCACACTAGCAACCTTTTACTTAAACAACTAACTAAACTGTTTTACGAGTTGATCAGTTTGTAGAGGTGAATACATACAGCAATTGGGTAAACTTTTGAAAGCAATTTGTATAGTTCTAGATAACAACAGTAAATATATTGTCAACGAAAATCAAATACATTTTCATGGTTTTTCTTGTAAAATATTGTTGCAGGAGGATGGAAGGGATGCACATTAATGATTTCCAATCAGTAAAATTTATGAATATGCATTTTCAAGATCCAATATCTAAAATGAGAACGATGGAATCTCTTATTGTCATAGCATAATTTTAAATTTATACATCTACATCTGACTTTAAAAAACCATGTCTACATGTAAAACTTTGTCGTTATGGATAGTTCTCTCATTGGTAAGCATATCACATCTGTATTTTTTTTTTTTCATAGAAACAAATTTATACATTCTAATTATGCCGTCTATGTAATGTTTACCTAAACTAAAAAAGAGTTCCATTTCTTTTGATATTTCATATTGATATTCCCCTGATATCATATCATGATAGCCCCAAGGGTGACTGGGGAATAGAAATTGGTCACCTGGTCATTAGGTCTTGACCGACTGGCTGTAAAACCCTTGCAAAAATGGGGCGTCCGTTTGGCTGTGTTGGATGTACAAGTATGAGCAACGTCCATTAGAATGGGGACGTTAAATCCGATGCCTCATGCAGAGAGAGTGCCACGCATTCTGCATGTTAAGGATCCTTGTAACAACGTTTAAAGGGGTCTGTATCTGTCCTGTTTAATGGTAAAATTTCTGTCCTTATCCAATATACCCTCATTTCCCAGTGGCAGTCCAAATTTCCACGACTTTCATCCCCGATGGCCTCCATTAGAGGACCTACCTATTGTGTTTATCATTAATTTGTTTTCGTCCTGAACATGCATGACATATTTGCCACTGGACGTTAAGCAAACATCAAACATCAATCAATCAGTCATAGTTTGATTAATGTTAACTGATTTTAATGGGTTAACTGTGAACTAAAATGGGAATTGTATTTTGAAACTGAGTTCCCATGGGAACTGTATTTTGAATCTGAGTTCCCATGGGAACTTATTTGGAACTGTGTTCACGAAAAGTTTTGTTAAAAGAAAAGCAACACAAATTTAATGGCAGCTACTACACAATAATATCTATTCAGAAGATAGGCTACAAAAATGAAAAAAAATCAAATGGTATTTGCCGCTTCTGTCAAGAAAGTTAAAACTTACTTATTCTTTGTCACACTGTAAATTAGTTAAATTTGAAGCTTTAAATGTAAAATGAATTTTGTACTGGTCAAAATATTGCATATTTACAAAAAAACAGAAAAGAATATACTCCTGGGTATGAATATATTAAAGTTGATGTCATAAAGATTATTGATACTGTACTTGTAACTACAAAATTGATAATTTGGAAATATAAGAATGTTGTCAATATCAACGAATGAAACTTTCAAAATTAAATATAGTTTATATGGTTAAACGGGATTTCAAGTGTTTGCTTATATATATTAAACGTCAATTAAATGATGACGTATATTCAAACATTTCAAACTTCTTCTAGGTAATTAGTTGTGTATTGTGTTATTCATAAACATGAATAATATAATTTCATACATATGTAATAAAGTTTTACTAATATTTACATCTATATAACAACATCACACATTTCGATTTTGCACGTAGTAAGATTAATTCAAATAACTATAAAGGGCTATGATCATTTCTAGCGCCTTAATTGACTATTTGGCACGTCACAGATTACACATTCAAAATTTACATTAGAATACAAAAAGTTGTGTATTTTAATAAATATATATTTATTTATTTCAATTTTCAGTACCAAGTTAAGATAGAAGACGAGTAGAATATTATCACTATTGAAATTTTATAGTGTTTCAAAATGTCAAAATATAAAATAGTCTCCCGAATGTACTTTCCCTGACAAATAGAAATTGATGTACTAGCAGGGTTCCTAAGCATGTGTCCAAGCGCTGCTTATGGTTATTATACATCAGATGTTATATAATAAAATGTGTTAAAATTAAAAAAAAAAAAAAAAAAAAATAAAAAAAAAAAAAACACCTCTTTTTTAAGGAAGGCAGTGTTTTCATACATTATGTAAATGAACACGCAGATTGATGTAAAGGTATTCTACTGATACATATATAAGTATAAATTAATAAGTAGCGTCTTCCGTCATCTGAAAATGCAAATGACCGTAAATTGATTTTAAGAAACCACTTAATGTTGCTGCAGAAGTGTTATATGCATGTCTGGGTGTTTTCATGTGAATCTTGAAATTGATGATTTATCTACATTTATTGAACAAATATAAAAACTAATATTGGTTATTCGAAACTTAAAACTACTTACTGAGGGTATTAATCAAATGATTATTATAAAAATAAGAAGATGTGGTACAAGTCTTATAATAGTAATTATGGTAGTTTTACAGTGTACCATATTTGATTACTATGCATTTAATAATATCATGATCAAGCAGTTATCTAATATTTTAGTTTTATGTTTAAAATAATCAAGAATCTATATAAAAAAAAAAAAATCATTGAGTAATTAGCTTTTATCTGCTTAACGTTAAGTTGCAATCATGCCATGCATATTCAGAACGATAAACTATTAAAAACGAAACAATAGCTAGATTTTGCAAGATGGAAAACAATAATGTAGCTCGGGAAACTTGGACGGTAACTGAAAAACAACCATGTTGAATAGGATCAGGAATTTTGCCTTGCAACAGACAACTCATGGACCCCTCAAGGAGTTGGTACAATGCTTCTTTACCTCTTAGTGAGCATAGAACTATTTACACATAAGTCATCGAATTTTACGTCCCATTCTGACCAGTCGTGGCCTCGCATTTAAATATCTGGAACAGCCAAACGATTGGAAGAAGACCAAAGCGATCATCTTCCACTACCACAGTTACCCTTGGATTGTCTATAAGGTATACTTACATTTTGATTTTTATCCTTGAACTTTTCGATATTTTGTTCCAAAGTAAAAATATCGAAATAGCTTTGAAACAAAAATGAAAGCTTGAATATCTTAAAAAAAATCAAGACTAACAAAAGTCCACAAAACACAACATAGTAAACTAAAGACTAATCAACACGAACCCTACCACAAACCAGGGATGACCTCATAGTTTTAATGCTATGAGAGTAGTAGTCGAATATATAATAGTGCCACATTATAGTCCCTTAATTTAAAAAAAAGTACCATGACGTATGACAATTCTATAAATTTGGTTTCTTTTTAGATTAAAATGGTTTTTAAATCTACCATTGAAAGAAAGTTACCAAATTCAATCGGATGAAACTTTTTTTCGATTCCTTCAAATAAGATTTAATTAGCCAATGTTCTGATTTGTGTGAGTAGTTGATGTAAATAGTTATTTACTGGTGGTGCAATTTTCTCCGCAACCAACTGTGTTACAAAACAAAATAGATTCTATATCTATCATAGGATTCTTGAATACAAAAATACAATATTAAGGAGTAGTAAGGGTTTATATTTCATACAATTCACTGAGTATGAATTTACATTTTTTTTAAGTCGGCCAGCATTTTTTTGTCTCCTCCCTCCTAGAAAAAAGAAGAAAAAAAAAAAAAAAAAACAGACCACGATCTTCCGTTTACAATGAGTTTGTAACTGCGATCAAATACTAAAAAAAATATAACAAATATCGAATGAGATTGTTTTATAGATATCATACGCAATGTATAGTCGTTGAAATTTGAGAAGTTATCTTCTTTAAACAACTATTTTATCTTCAAAGTAGTTTAATTTTCTAATATCAGTTTATTTGCCAAAAATATTTAATTTCCCTGTATGGAGAGTTGTCTCATTGGCACTCATACCACATCTTCTTATATCTATAAAACAAATAAAAATAATCGTTAAACAAGAATGTGTCCATAGTACACGGATGCCCCACTCGCACTATCATTTTCTATGTTCAGTGGACCGTGAAAATGGGGGGAAATCTCTAATTTGGCATTAAAATTAGAAAGATCATATCATAGGGAACATGTATTCTAAGTTTCAAGTTGATTGGACTTCCTCGACCAAAAACTTTAACCTGAAGCGGGACGAACGGACGAACGAACGGACGGACGGACGCACAGATCAGAAAACATAATGCCCCTCTACTATCGTAGGTGGGGCATAAAAATAACCGAATCAAACTTTCCGTGTTTATACTATATTGACGATAAATATTTGGCAATACGCATTGGTACGAATAGAAAAAATAAATTCCCCAATGTTGTCATATAACGTGATCATTAGCAACTGAACGAATTGTTGATGATAAAAAAAGTCGATTTTACATCTATTATATGATCATGATGTGAATGTAGACAAATATTTTGTTGTTTCTTAATTCGTGTCACATTTTATATACTAGTAAGTGAAAAGAGAATTGATTATTATTCTGATCATTTCCTTTTTTTTTTTTTTTCGTCTTTTTATTCACAAGGAAAACTTGCATTGCCATTAAAATAATTACTGCAAATTTTGCATGATAGTTTTATAAAGGGGCATTAGCTACGATTAAGACAAAATTAGAAATGCGATTTTGTTTGTTTCAAGTATTAATAAAAGCGGAATTTTGAGATAGTATTTCGCTTAAAGCAGTCAGTTTGGCCTGAATTTGTCAAAATAATCTCAAATACATCGCTGTTGTATTATTGACGTGCAAGTCAATAATTTAACCTCCTGTGAATCCGTATTAATTTTAATTTAACCCCTTAGCTGCACATTGCTAGGTGTGTTCAAATTTTAAAAGAAAAAGGATGTCAACATTGAAAGTGAAACAAGGTTGAACCATTTCGTTGACCGATTCGATCAACAAAAATCATTCTTATACAGGTAAAAACGACGATTAACATTTTTTTATAACCTATAACATGAATTTAAACAGACATAGACAAATCAAATGTCACGTGCTCTCTATCTATTCATATTTCTTTTAAAGTTTATATCGGGTTATATGACCTTCGGCAATCTTCGGAGGTAATCTCGATTGTTAATTAGATCGGGTCTAGACTAAAATACACACGAAACGCTTATACCTATTATCGAGTCAATGCTTTATTAATTGTGTATTTTACCCTTTTGGAAATATTGATATACGTTTTAGTATGTTATAAATCAAATATTAAGATAAAACAGTGTTTAAAGCCGTGAACAAATGCTTTTAAATCGTGAACCCCCGTGATCTATGAAAGTAGAAAGGTTAATTAAAATAGTTTCCAATCTAGAAATTCGGTATAATAATGTTCACACTTGAAAATTAGTTACACAAAACTTCAACGTGTAAAATGTGTGGACTCAATTCGATTAAAAGCCAGACATATTGTATAGACACTTGATAATTGTTGCAGATAGACGATGTCTTTTAGATTCTGAAGTCGTTAAGTTGCTGTCTCACTAGAGTATACCCACATTGACATATATTTCTTTTCCTCACAATGATAACGCAGCGCCATGAAAAGCATAGCCTTGCCTAAAACTACTGACAAAAGATGTACAAATTCATATTTGAATAAGATTTCTCATGAAAATAGCTTTGTGGTTAGTTAAAGAGTTTGCTCATAACTCAATAATATTGAGCAGTTTATTTGTCAATGTGCATGTGTATTAAACATGAAAAAAAGACTAATATATTAGTCTCCAATAAATCGGAAGATACTAAGGGGACATTCAATAATTTGAGGAGAAATTTACAACGTCATGGCATTAAACGAAAAAAAAAAAAATCAAGTTCATATAACATTACACAGAAAACTTACGGCTGAACAATAAGAAACCTACCAAAAACTTGGGGTGATCTTAGGTGTTCCGGTTTCTTTTCCTTCTAAAATATTATCAACGTGCTAGTTCATATCTGACCAGTCTTTGTTCTTACTCTTAAATGCATCGTGCTAATGAAGAAGCAGAAAATACCAATTTTAAAGTCTTTGGTTTGAACCGACCTCAACTTCAGAACGCCTCCACGATGGCACTTTAAACAATAATTTAATAAATGAATCAAAGGAGAAAAAGGCATTTCCTTCATGTTTTGATTGCAGAGTTTGATGTTTGTGCTGATCAGATGCAGTAGAATGTATCCTAGTTATTGTAACATCTGCACATATTTCTTTTTACCATTTTGGGCTAATTGTTTGTGAGAGAGCTATCTACTTTTAAGTGTGCTTTTCTTTAAAATGTATTACCATGTTTAATCCAGTCACCTCAGATGGGCTTTGTTATGTGTTTGTTAAGTTTGATTCACATCGTAACGGCTGGCAGTTGATAATAGGCTTTTATTAGAGTTCTGTGACTGCACCTACCTTTTGTTTACATAGCAATGGTTTTCTTATTAATACATTAAAACATAACTACATGTATTGATATATAGTTATGAACACTTATGAGTCTTACATACTGACGATAATTATATTTTGGCATTATACAATGTCATGCTTTTCTCAGACTGCTATGGAATATACATCTCCCAGATGATACGATATTCCAGAGTTTGCGTTGTTTCCTATAATTATAGAGGGTATCTGGTTTAGAGGGAAGGTATTGAACTAGGGGTTCCAAGTGGTAAAGTTGAAATAGCACCTTTGACAAGTTTACGTACGCCCTCACTAGTTAGTTGAACGTGAAATCCATATGAACCCTTGCTCAATTTTACCCATATACCTGTTTGAAAGTTCCTCTATTTGTTGTGCCTCGTACAAACACAGGAACAAGTCGGTTAGGAGAGGAAAGCATATGAATGTCGACTGCTTGTTAACAATAACGTTTTCAAAACGTACCAAATAAGTTGTCAGTACAAAATCTTCTTTTCCAAATTACATTTTTTTAAGAACAACAAGTGATTATGAGTCGTTTTTGAAAAGAAAATAATTGTATTTGCGGTGGCCACTATTTTGCATAAGCAAAGTAGGTCTAATTCTTTAAATCTGTCTGTATGTTTAGCATATGGAATTCTTGTGTAAATGTTAGAAACATGAGATTATTTTGATACGATTGCACGAGAAATGAAACTTACAAGAACGTACTCTAATAGATGCTTAGAAACTTATAGTTTCAACATGGGATTCACACCATACCAAGATGTGGAAGTGGAATAGTAACTTGGAAGCCTGCTGTTGATAACTTATATCATGAATATATATGAGAAGTTCATAATTCGCAGATAATGTTTGAAGACATTGAAATATAACGGTGTTTGAAAGGACACTTTCTAACTTTAGATATCCAGTTTTTTATCTTTGGTACTTTTATATATGTTTCCGTGTAAAATTGACCTTGTTAGAGCTTTCAATGAGAAATTAATTTTAGATCATGGAAGAGTTCAAAAATGACAGGTACTACAATATAAACGAAGGTTAATTATGAAAAATCACCTAAAATGTTAACATAAACGATAGTGTTGCATGTGTTGCTCAGTCTTTAGTTCTATGTTGTGTTTTGTGTACTGCAGTTTGTCTTTTCGTCGTTTTTCGTTTTTTGCCATGGCGTTGTCAGTTTGTTTTCCACTAATGGGAACATTCCTCATACCAAGCATGTGATTTTTGAACAGGTGATGTTATTAAAAAATGTAAACTAAAATGTCGTCATCGTATATTTTTGTAATGACGGTAGGCGGGGTTCAATTATTATCCTGTATTGTTCAATTGTTGATGTTATAACGAAAGGCATGTTTTAATATCATATTTTAATACTTCCCTAGTCCTTCTTGATTTTACTGTGACCATTATAAACTATTTACTTTCTAGGATTGACTATATGTAGTTTGATGATCAAAACTTTCAAAGTAAGATTCTTAAAAGATTACGATTTTTATATTTTCAACGCGTTATTAGGGAGGGTATATTTGAGAAAGTTTAGGGTTACTTAAAAAACAGGTTACTAAACAGTTATATATGTTGTGTCCCAAAGCCATTTTGCTGTAAAACATTACTTAAACCCAGTGTGCAATATGTTCTGGTGTTTACCTACTGAGAGGTTAACAGTAGAAATATAAGTTTATTTCAGAACATAATGGATGTACTGTTACTCTTTACAATGAGGTCTTGCATCTCATACTAGTATATGCAAGTGGATTGGATATAAAGGATACTACTTAATGGAGTTCTACAGAATTACGTCTGTGTGTTAGTTTGTTTGTTGTAAATGGAATATTCTTTATGGAAATAGGTCTCAGTAGCAGATTTAATAGTCTCTTTAAAAATTCATTTAGAACATCTAAAGGTCATTAAGAGCTGGACATAATAATTATGATGTAGGCACTTGTCAAGTCTTGAAGACCATATGTCGACACCTTGATGTCGTTGGATTGTTGTAGAATTGACTTTATACCAAACAGTTTAAAATTTGTATATCAAATCGTTATAAATCTGTTTCTTCAACAACAACAAAAAAAACTTCCTGAAGATACAAATGTTTTCTTGTTTCAGATTTTTATTAACAATTTAAGTCTACTCTTTGTACATTTAAAATCAGACGTTATTATCATTTTGACTAGAAATACAATATATAATAAAATATAATCATTTATCGTACAACATATTTTACAAAATATCCATTAATAACATTAACGGAAGGAATTTTATTATAATTAAACAACATTTGGTATGAAATGTTAATTAGATATACATCATATAATATAAAATATTTGATATTCATACCAAAAGTTTTTATAATTATTCCAAAAATTATTTGAAATATTCACTTATTATACATATGATAGAATGGTTCATATAAGTTAATCATTGATAATACAATATCAATAAACATATACTTTAAGTAGATACAATGTTAATATTACATCTTCTACGCAATCAAAACATGGTCTCTAATGTTCTTACTCGTACATAAAGCGTTGATTCTTATTATTATTATTTTTTTTAAACTGATTCATAAACGACGTTTTTTTCAACATCGTGCGTTCTTCCTTGACCCGAAATGATCAATTTAATCAGGGAAATGATTGATAACAGATTTAGATGATTTACCATATTTTTCATGTCCTTGTCCTTCACACGTGGTCATGCGAGTTCCATTAATAAATTCATGGTTATGTCTGTAATATTCAGGAGGTACACAAAAACAATTATTGTTAGCTTTCATGATATTACGAGCCAATTGTAGGTTAGTGATCCTAAAGGCACGATCGTATGAAAGTATAATTTGCTTTCGATGCATTTCTGAATACTTTTGTATTAGTTCTGCACATTTGTGCCCTGGGATTGTACACGGTATGTAATGTGAAAATATGCATATAATATATTGTTCTTGGTCTCCGAATTCTTCGAAAAATTGATTCTACATTTGTAGAAAAATGTTTGGATTGTTTTCATGTCCAAAATTGTGTTGATTGCATATTTCCTGACGAAGTTGTGAATCAGAGTCCAATAATCTCGCCTCTCCGTGGATACTAGTATTAGCAACTTGAAGATTTAACAAAAGAACCAATCTATTGAATAATACATAATTATCTTGAATATTGTCATTACATAGATCAGGAAAACGTAACTGTTCCCTTGCCTCTGTAATTACGTCAATGCTCCAATTTTCCATTCCCCTGTAAGAAACGAAGGCAGCGCATACAAACTGGTTAGGCCTATTAGGAAAAAGATGCATTGCTTCTCGCCCAAAATCTCCCAAATGCTTTGGAAAATATGCTTTTGTTTGTATATTGAATCTTTCAATATTTGTCTCCATTGAGCAAAAATTATTGACCAGGCCCGTATGCTGATTGGTGGCTTATGTAGAAAACAAAAAGTGAGTCTTATTTTATATGGACATTGATGGTTTGAATTTGTTGCGTAATTACAATAAGATTGTTCTAGAGCGATGACAAATGGCTATTTGTTGTTGTGTAAAAAAACAAATAACGTAGGCACTGAAAAGTCTAAAACAATAGGTAAAATGACAATAATAAGATATTAAAATACCAATACAGATAAGTAAGTCAAGCCCATTTTCAATAAACTAAAAACAAATGACCTCATATCTATTTGCCTTTTTTTGAGATACAAACAAATCTAAATTTAAGGCACATTTCTTTGGGCCATTTATAGTATACTTCCAAATAAACAATATCTCTGACTGACACGGAAAAGAAAAATCAAATCCAATTTCATGTTAAAAGTGTTAATTAAATATCAGTGTTTTTAGAAAGAAGGTACAGGTTTAAATCTTTACAAAATTTTGTTACCGGCTGACATTGTTATCCCTCAGCAATTTTGCTTAAAATGACTGAATTAGTCCAGGACTATTTCTGCAGGTTATGATTTTTCTGGTGCTTTAATAATAATAAAAAAAGACGAATTAGTATAATTGCAATTTGAACAACTATCCACCGGACTCAAATGGCGTAAATTAAGGCAGCTAAAGGTAACTGTACGCCTAACAACAATGAGCAATACCCACACCTAAAAATAAGCCATAAAAAACCCGACATGACAAAATGACAAACAATTCGTTCGAGAAAAACCAGCGACCTGTATAATGTACAAGAAAATTAACCAAAAACAAATGCCTGAGTGTTAATTTAAGATTACGATTAAAACTAGAGTCGCAAATGTATCTCTACCTAATGTATTAGCTGCTCACTGCTACCTCGTATGATAAATGTCGTCCCCGGAGGTTTGAACTTTGTTAAGCCTGATTAAAAACTTCCGCCTATTAGTAACCACGCAAGAGCCGCTCATACATAAGTATGATAATTAAAACGGAGTATCATTTCCGGCATAAAAAAAAACTTAAAGAAATAAAAACCCAAACAAAATTGATACATATTAAGAAAAATATTAAGACAATGAAAAACAAAACTTACAAAAAGATACCGGATTTAAACCAAAAAAGAATCATATACTAATTAGCCATTTCAAAGCTCCCATTTCTCTCAAACGTCTTGGGTACATTTTCAATGTTTTTCAAATCGTTTTTTTACAACCCAAATTCGTAATCAAAGCAATTTCATTCTACAATATTTCGATATTTTGATACATCCCCTTTTAGTCAGTCTAGGGTATCAGTGTTGGTATAAAAGAGAGGCGAAAGATACCAAAGGGACTTTCGAACTCATAAGTCGAAAATAAACTGACAACGCCCTGGCTAAAAAAGAAAAAAAAAAACAAGCAGGCAAACACTAGTACACAAAAATAAGAAGATGTGGTACAAGTCTTATGATAGTAATTATGGTAGTTTTACAGTGTACCATATTTGATTACTATGCATTTAATAATATCATGATCAAGCAGTTATCTGACATTTGAGTTTTATGTTTGAAATAATCAATAATCTATATAAAAAAATAAATATTGAGTAATTATTTTTTATCTGATTAACGTTAAGTTGCAATCATGCCATGCATATTCAGAACGATAAACTATTAATCACGTAACAATAGGTAGATTTTGCTAGATGGAAAACAATAATGTAGCTCGGGAAACTTGGACGGTAACTGAAAAACAATCATGTTGGGTAGGATTAGGAGTTTTGCCTTGCAACAGACCAACCATGGACCCCTCAAGGAGTTGGTGCAAGGCTTCTTTAACGCTTAGTGAGCATGGCACTATATATACATAAGTCATCGAATTTTACGTCCCATCTGACCAATCGTGGCCTCGCATTTAAATATCTGGAACAGCCAAACGATATGAAGAAGACCAAAGCGACCATCTTTTACTACCTCAATTACCCTTGGCGTGTCTATAAGGTATACCTACATTTTGATTTTTATCCCTGAACTTATCGATATTTAGTTCCAAAGTACAAATATCGAAATAGCTTTGAAACAAAAAAAAAGCTTGAATATCATAAAAAAAAAAGACTGCCAAAGTCCACAAAAAACAACATAGTAAACTAAAAACTAATCAACACGAACCCTATCACAAACCAGGGATGACCTCATAATTCTAATGCTATGAGAGTAGAAGTCGAATATATAATAGTGCCACTTTATAGTCCCATAATTAATAAAAAGTACCATGACGTATGACAATTCTATAAATTTGGTTTCTTTTTAGATAAGAATGGTTTTTAAATCTACCATTGAAATAAAGTTACCAAATTAAATATGATGAAACTTTTTTCGATTCCTTCAAAAAAGTTTGAATTAGCTAACTTTCTGATCTGTGTGATGTAGTTGATGTAAATAGTTAGTTACTGGTGGTGCAATTTTCTCCGCAACCAATTGTCTTACAGAACAAAATAGATTTTTTTTCTTTCTTTTTTTAGGAGTAAATAAGGGTTTATATTTCATACAATTTAACTAAGTTTGGATTCCAGTTTATTAAGTCTTCCAGCATTTTTTTGTCTCCCCCTCCCGAAAAAAAAACACAAATTTCCGTTTACAATGAGTTTGTAACCGCGATCAAATAATCAATAAGATTCAACCCATACAAAGTCCAAAAACAAATAACAAATATCGAATGCGATTGTTTTATAAATATCATACGCAATGTAAAGTCGTTGAAATTTGAGAAGTTATCTTCTTTAAACAACTATTTTATCTTCAAAGTAGTTTAATTTTCTAATATCAGCTTATTTGTCAAAAATATTTAATTTCCTTGTTATACTTAAACAGATAAAAATAATCGTTAAAAGAACCGAATTTCCGTGTTTGTACTATATTGACGATAAATATTTGGCAATACACATTGGTACGAATAGAAACAATAAATTCCCCAATGTTGTCACATATCGTGATCACTAGCAACTGAACGTTATATGACCTTCGGCAATCTTCGGAGGTAATTTCGATGGTTAATTAGATTGGGTCTAGACTAAAATACACACGAAAAATCGACACATAGTATCGAGTCAATGCTTTATTAATTTTTTATGTTACCATTTTGGAAATTTTGATATACGTTTTAGTATGTTATAAATCAAATATTAAGATAAAACGGTGTGTAAAGCCGTGAACAAATGCTTTTAAATCATGACCCCCTCCCCGTGAACCTTTATCTATGAAAATAGAAAGATTATTTAAATTCGTTTCCAATCTAGAAATTCGGTATAATAATGTTCACACTTGAAAATTAGTTACACTAAACTTCAATGTGTAAAATGTGTAGACTCAATTCGATTAAAAGCCAGACATTTTGTATAGACACTTGATAATTGTTGAAGATAGACGATGTCTTTCAGTTTCCGAAGTCGTTATGTTGCTGCCTCATTGGGGTATACCCACATTGACATATATTTCTTTTTCTCATAATGATAACGCAGCGCCATGAAAAGCATAGCCTTGTCTAAAACTAATGACAAAAGATGTACAATTCATCTTTGAATAAGATTACTCATTAAAAATAGCTTTGTGGTTAGTTAAAGCGTTTGCTCATAACTCAAATATGGTACACGTTACGATGAACAAATATTAATCGGTACAATGAAGGGTACTGTGATGCAAATCAAAATCATGTAGATTGATGACAAAAATTGACAATATCTACAAGTCTATACGATTTGCATTCATAATCGTTTTATCGTCGAAATGCAAGGGATACAAAACATAACGAATCTGAAAAAATCGGCCACTATATTTTTGACGACTAAGACTATTCAGAATGTAAAAGAATGGTTAAAAATTTCAAAAATGTTAACTAAAAAAAAAAAGAATCGATAGAGAGAAGTAATAAACAAAACAATTAAGTATGATGTGAGGACAAGTCTGAGGACAGTGACGACAATGTTGACTCTTTGGAAATAAATCTAAATTGTTAAGCAAATGATTAAGATAAATTCATAGAGGAGGATATTATTGTAAAGAGGAGGTTACATGTCGGCCCGACCATATAAAAATAAAAATACAAAACAAATATTTTGAAGCACTTACATTTTCTTTCATATAGCATTATGTTATGTCAAACAACTGTTATTGAAATGTTTAATTTTTCTACTCATTTCAATAAGATACTGAGATAACTATACACCCCTTGAAGTTATATAAACAAAATATGTGTTTTCTTTTAGGAAAACGAAAATTTATAATTTTTAGCCTTGGTAGACATATATTTATATTTTAATTATTAGTTTGATACTTCTCCTAATTGATAATAAGGTGACTGTTTTTTTTTTTTTTTACTAAAGAAACCATCGCAGAGCACTTTATTTGTCAGTGTACATGTGTATTAAAAATGAAAAAGAAAGACACATATATAAGTCTTCAATAAATCGGAAGATGCCAAGGGGACATTCAAAACTAATAAGATGAGAAGAAATTTACAACGCCATGGCAAAAAACGAAAAATACAAGTTCACATAACATTACATAGTAAACTTACGACTGAACAACACGAAACCCACCAATAAAATTGGGGGTATTCTCAGGTGTTCCAGGTTTTTTCCCTTCTAAAACGGACGCACATGCACACAAATGTAATAAGTAGTTTAGAAGCGACTATCTTATTTTTCTAGATTGTGTTTTCATCAAAATAATCAATTGAATTCAGAAATTATATTAAAAAAAATGTTATGAAGATACAAAAACGGCAAACTAAATCATGTTCAGAACAAGAACATGTTGATGAGATATAAATATGAACCTTGCTTTGTACTTGACCTACATACTGAGTCGGATTATCAACTTATTAGTTCATAAGCTTACGATAGCAGTCTGCAGCAAGACATGTCACCCTACCCGGACATTTAATTCTAGTTATAGAGTCTTTGCTCTTACTCTTGAATGCATCGTGCAAAGTGAAGAAGCAAAACATACCAATTTGAATTTCTTTGGTTTTACTCGGCTAGGGATAGAACCCCCAATATCCTGCACTCGAGGGCAGAACGCTTCGACGAGACCATTCTTTTCAAAATTCCAAAAAAATAGTTTATAAATAATTAAAATGAGAAAAAGGCGTTTCCTTATTCATATTTTGATTGCCGAGTTTGTTAGTTGTGATGTGTAAATGCAGTAGAATATGTCCTAGTTTTTGTAACATTTGCCCATATTTATTTTTTAACTTTATGGGTTTATTGTTTGTGAGAGAGCTGTCTACTTTTACATTGTTATCTTTTATTTATGCTTTGCTTGAAAATGTACTACCGTGTTTAATCCTGTCGCCAATAATGGGTTTTCTGTATTTGCCTTGAATTTGCAATATGTTTGCTAAGTTTAATTCTTATCTAAACGTTGGGCAGTATAATATTGGCTTTTACTATAGTTCTTAGACTGCACCTACCTTGTGTTTACATAACAATAGTTTTTTTTTTTATATAATACATTAAAACATAACTTACTATGTACAAATGTATTGATAGACAGTTATGCACACTTATGAGTCTTGCATCCTGCAGAAATTAATATTTTGGTATTGTTCAATGTCATGCTTTTCTCAGACTGCTTTTGGAGTATACATCTCCCAGATGATACGATATTCCAGAGTTTGCGTTGTTTCCTATCATTTTAGTGGGTATCTTAAAGGGAAAGTATTGAACTAGGGGCAGAAGTAACTCCTTTGAAAAGTTTACGGACGCCGTCATTAGTTTGCTCAATTTTACACATATACCTGTTGAAAAGTCGGTTAGGAGAGGAACGAATATGAATGTCGACTGCTTGGTGAAAATAACGTTTTCAAAACGTACCAAATAAGTTGTCAATAAAGAGTTATTTCTTTCGATGATATTTTTGCCAGAAATATTTTTTTAAAACAATAAGTCATTATGGGTCCTTTTCGAAAACAAAATATTTGTATTTGCGGTGGCCACTATTTTGCATAAGCAAAGTAGGTATAATTCGTTTAATCTGTTTAAATGATAAGGATATGGAATTCTTGTGTAATTGTCAGAGACATCAGATGATTTTGATACCATTGCACGAAAAATGAAACGTACAACAATGTACTCTAATAAATGCTTGGAAACTTATAGTTTCTACATGGGATTCACACCATACCAAGAGAGGGAAGTCCGATAGTTACTTGGAAGCATGGTGTTATGAATATATAAGTTGTTCATAATTCGCACAAATTTTTTGAAGACATGAAAATATAACGAAGTATGAAAGGATACTTTCTAACTTTAGATATCCATTTGTTGATATTTGGTTCTATTATATATGCTTCCGTATAAAATAGACCTCGTTAGAGATTTCAATGAGAAATTAATCTGAGACCATGGAAGAATTCGAACATGCCATGTACATCAATGTAAGCGAAGGTTAATTAGGAAAAAGTACAAAAAATGTTACATAAACAATTGTGTTGCTCAGTCGTTTTTCGTTTTTTGCCATGGCGTTGTCTGTTTATTTTCCACTTATGAGTTTGAATATCCCTTTGATATCTTTCGCCTCTCTTTAATCTACCTTCAACATGTTCAATGTAAAGAATATAGATTTTTTTTTAATTTCAATTAATATCTGGTTATCAAATGCATCTATATTTTGTTTGTTATGTTTGTGTTGAAGGTCTTAACAATTTTATCAAACGTTCTTCATACCAGGCATGTGATTTTTGAACATGTGATGTTATTCAAAAATGTTAACTAAACTTTCGTTATCGTATATTTTTGTAGTGACGGTAGGCGGGGGTCAATTGTTATCATGTATTGTTCATTGGTAGATGTTATGACGAAGGCACGTTTAAATATTATATTTAATACTTCCCTAGTCTTTCTTGATTTTACTGTGACCTTTATAAACTATTTATTTTATAGGATGGACTATATGTAGTTTGATGATCAAAACGTTTAAAGTAAGATTTTAAAAGATTATATTTTTTTTTTATATTTTCAACGCGTTATAAGGGAGGGTATATATGAGAAAGTTTATGGTTACCTAGTTATGCTGTTCAAATAAAAAGCAGAGTACTGAACAGTTATATAAGTTAGGTCCCAAAGTCAGTTTTTTTGCAAAACATTACTTTAACTTAGTGTGCAATATGTTCTGGTGTGAGGTTAACAGTAAAAATATCAGTTTATTTCAGACACGTAGTTGATGTACTGTTAATCAACAAACCTCTTTACAGTGAGGTGGTATTTAATCTCATACTAGTATATGCCAGTGGATTTGAGATTAAGAATACTAACTAATTGGAGATCTACAGAATCGCGTCTGTGTTTTAGTTTGTTTGTTATAAATTGAATGTTTCTTATGTAATTGGGTCTCAGTAGCAGATCTTTAATGGTCTCCTTAAAATTCATTTAGAACTTCTGAATGTCATTTAGAGCTGGAGATATTATGTAGGCACGTGCCAATTGTTGAAGACCATATGTCGACGTCTTGATGTCGGTTGGATTGTTGTAGAATTGATGTTATACCCAACAGTTTTAAAATTTCTTGATCAACCGTTATTAAGGTAGATCATAAGTATATATTTTTTGAGATAGAATTTTCTTATACTTTGCCAAAATGAAGATTTTACTATGCTTTTTTCAAAAATATAGTAAAAAGTATTGGTCACCGTGCTATTTTCCAAGATATGAGTCGTTGAAAATTGCCTAATTTTGGTTAGATTGTTCATGAAAAAACACATTTGTGTGCATAAAAAAAATCTGTGAGATAGAATTTTGAAATAAATTGTTAGAAGATAGGTTTTATTAATATGTTTTAAGAAAATAAAAAGAAAAAAAGGTGTCACCGAACTTGTTTTCTTGCTACAGGTAAAAATTGAAAATTTCCGTATCAGTCCAATATATATTTTTTACTAAAAGAGTTATCTCCCCTTAAATGGCTTATTTGAAAAAAATTGATTCCAAAAACACAAAATTTGATATTTGTTTAAATATTTTGAGTTATACAATAAATCACCAAGGTTTATTTATATAAATAAACAGTCTAACCAATAAATTGCATATATGTCGCAAAATTTGCAGATTTGGGCAAATAACTAGACCGATTTTGTACTGGGATTGTACAATCCAAGATGGCGGTATACCATGAATCTACCTTAATCCGTTTCTTCAACATAAAAAAAAAAAGAACTTCCTGAAGATACAAATATTTTCTTGTTTTATATTTTTATTATCAATGTAAGTCTACATTTTGTAGATCTGTAATCAGACGTTGTTATTATTTTGACTGGAAGAACAATATATGATAAAAATACTTATATAAATATGTACAATATGTTTTACAGAATATCCATTAATAACATAAACGGAAGGAATTTTATTATAATTAAACGACGTTTAGTATGAAATGTTAATTAAATATACATCATATAATATAAAATATTTCATAATTATACCAAGACATATTTCATAATTATTCCAAAATATATTTGAAATATTCACTTATTATACATATCATAGAATGACTCATATAAGTTAATCATTGATAATACAATATCAATAAGAAATATACTTTAATTATATAAAATGATAATATCATATCTTTTACTCTTTTAATGTTCTAACTCGTACATATAGCGTTGATTCTTATTACTATTAATTAATTCTTAACTGATTCATAAACGAAGTTTTTTCAAACATCGTGCATTCTTCCTTGGCCCGAAAAGATCAATTGAATCAAGGAAATAATTGATAACAGATTTAGATGATTTACCATATTTTTTTCGTCCTTGTCCATTACACGTGGTCTTGCGATTTCCATTAGTACATTCATTATGTTCATGTCTGTAATATGCAGGAGGCACACAGAAGACGTTGTTGTTAGCTTTCATAATTTTACGAGCCAATTTCAGATTAGTTTTCTTAAACACACGATCATATGATAGTATTATTTGCTTTCCATGCTTTTTTGAATATTTTTGTAAAAGTTCTGCACAGTTGTGCCTTGGGATGGTACACGGAATGTAATGTGAAAACATGCATATGATATATTTTTCTTTGTCTCCGAATTCTTCGACAAATTGTTTCTCCATTTGTAGAAAAATGTTTGGATTGTTTTCATGTTCAAAATTGTGTTGGTTGCATATTTCCTGACGTAGTTTTGAATCAGAGTCCAATAATCTCGCTTCACCATGGACACTAGTATTAGCAACTTGAAGATTTAACAAAAGAACCAATCTATTAAATAATACATAATTATCTTGAATATTGATAGTATACCGATCAGGAAAAAGTAACTGATCCCTTGCCTCTGTAATAACGTGTATGTCCCAATTTTCTATTTCCCTGTAAGATACGAAGGCAGCGCATACAAACTGGTTAGGCATATTAGGAAACAGATTCATTACGTCTCGGCCAAAATCTCCCAAAAGCTTTGGAAAATATGCTTTTGTTTGTATATTGAATCTTTCAATATTTGTCTCCATTGAGCAAAAATTATTGACCAGGCCCGTCTGTTAATTGATGCCTCATGTAGAAAACAAAAAGTGAGTCTTATTTTATATGGAAAATAACGTAAGCACTGAAAAGTCCCGAACAATAGTTCAAATGACAATAATAAGATATTAAAAAACCAATACAGATAAATAAGTCAAGCCCATTTCCAATAAACTAAAAACAAATGACCTGATATCTATTTGCATTTTTTTGAAATACAAACAAATTTAAATTTTAGGCACATTTCTTTGGGCTATCTATGGTATTTTTTCAAATAAACAACATCTCTGATTGACACGAAAAAGAAAAATCAAATCCAATTTCATGTTAAAAGTATTGATTAAATATCAGAGTTTTTAAAAGAAGGTAGAGGTTTAAATCTTTACAATTTTTTTTGTTTCCGGCTGACATTTTTACTCCTTAGCAATTTCGCTAAACAATGACTGAATTAGTGTAGGACTATTTCAGCAGGTTAGGATTTTTCTGCTGCTTTAATAAAAAAAAATGTCGATTTAGTATGATTGCCATTTAAACAACTATCCATCGGACTCAAATGGCGTAAATTAAGACAGCTAAAGGTAACTGTACGCACAACAACAATGAGCAATACCCATAAAATAAGCTTTTAAAAGGCCCCACATGACAAGATGACAAACAATTCATTCAAGAAAAACCAACGGCCTAAATAATGTCAAAAACCATTAACCAAAAACAAATGCCTGAGTGTTAATTTAAGAGTAAGATTAAAACCACAGGCGCAAATGTATCTCAGATAGTTGTCTAATTACTTTTTTTCTCTATGAATAGGCATAGTAAAGGCAGGGATCTATTATTTTTGTAAAGCATTTCGTTTTTATACTAAAAAAATGTAATAAGCTTGGGGAACCTGATGTATCAGCTGCTTACTTCTACCTCAAATGATTGATGTCGTCCCTGGAGGTTTAAACTGTGTTAAGCCTGATTAAAAACTTCCGCCTTTTAGTAACCACGCAAGAGCCGATCATACATAATCATGATAATTCAAACGGTGTATCATCTGTCATAAAAAGATCATAGGAAAATAAAACCCAAACAAAATTGAGACATATTGAGAAAAATATTTAGAGACGAAAAAGAAAACCAAAACGATACCGGTTTTAAACCCAAAAAAAAGAATCATATACAAATAAACCGTTTCAAAGCTCCCAATTCTCTCACACGTCTTAAATACATTTTCAATGTTTTCAAATCGTTTTTTTACAAGTTTCAATCGTTATCCAAGCTATGTTATTCTACACTATTTCGATATTTTGATACACCCCCTTTTAGTCAGCTTAGATTATTAGTGTTGGTATAAGTGTCTTTTATATATATAGACAACTTTCTCAACCCGTCTTACATGAATGACTGCACGCATATTCGGTATCGTTTTGGTAAAAAGTATAATTCACGACCCCACCTTTTTGTTATAAAAAAATGATGAATACATACAGGCAATGTCATACATTGTACATGTCATATGTGATGAAGCCTCATTGCTGACAGCAAGGTTAAAATTGGAGAGAGGATTTGATTTTGAACAGCATGACTTCATTTTGTTTATTTTAGAAACAGTGCACAATACTGCAAATGTTACTTCTCAATGTTGATGAACATGCAGGCCTGATTCTTATTTATGTGACCATCCCCTACAGCTGGAAACGAACACATGTTATCTCTGTTTACTTGAAAAAAAAAATTATCAAAGATACCAGGCTTATTATTTTGTACGCCGGACGTGCGTTTCGTCTATAAAAGTCTCATCAGTGACGCTGAAATAAGAAAGAAAAAAAAGGGGCCAAATAAAGTAAACATTTAAAGAGCACTTAGTACCAAAAAAATTTTGCCAAATAAAGCTAAGGTTATCTACTCCAGAGGTAGAAAAGTTTTCACATGAAAAAAATCTATAAAATGATTATTTAATTCTTACATAGTAACATGAAATATAACTAATTATTTATTTCTTAAAGGTATTTCTGTCAATGTAAATATTACAAATGTTATTTCTTTTTAATTATCTTTAATATCAGAAAACAAATCATGAGACACTTTTATTTCATTTATCAGTCTCGCATTGAAAATGTTTTTTAACTATAGATTCTCTTACTTTGTCCAAAATATGTGCATTTGTTTAACAGAATGTTTCATCATTAAAATACATCATACAATTTATTCCGATAGAAATAATAAATAGCCATTAATAATAAGTAACGTGGATTTTGAAAATATAAAACTTCATATTTTGACAATCGTTGTGGTAATGACGATCAAGTACCATTATTTTTTCCAAGAAAAATAATTTCAAAGTTTTTATTTCGTTAGACTATCATGTTAAGATTCTCATGAAGACAGGTATAATGCAAATAGGTCGAATGCAATACAAAACTCAGTTAATAAATTTGTTTTTTAGCCCCACATAATCCACAAAACCTTACAGTCGTCTGATGTCAAGTCCGATTTCTGTCTCTAACTTCGAAAATTTGTGCCCTCTAGTTGTTTTATATTTCCTGCATCTCAAACGGTAGATAGCCATTCTATATCTCAATCTGAAACAGAAAGTGAACATGAAACAACTGTTAAAACATAGGTTGGTTACCTTGAATGTGTAATTACAGTCTACTGTAAATTCAGAAATTATTGCGTGCATTTATTATTGCGATTTTGTCATTTTAGACTAAAATGCGATTTTTATCTTAAAAAAGTTTGCGATATTGAGAAAAATCCTGTTTAATTCATATAAAAATTTCAAAATGCGAGTTTAAATTATTGCGATTATAACCCTGTCGCATTTTTCGCAATAACAAAAAAATCGCAATAATTTCTGAATTTACAGTACTTAACCCCAAAGAATTTAACATAAGTAAGGACAACCAAACTATCAGTACGTTATACGGATAAATAAATCGATTTTAGAGTTGTCAATTTGCTTCACGTAATTCTGTTTAAAAGCGAATGTCGTTAAGTGACCTACAACCTAGTAATTAAACAAGCAAGCCCTACATGCATCAATTGCTGGATATCAACTTTACTTATTGTACTGCCTTATGCAGTATTGACACATCTGATGGGTTCAAAACATCACTTGTTCATCAACTGGATGTATCATTATATCACATCAAATTTTAGAACTGTGAGGTAAAAGTAAAAGACCTCGCATCATAGCATAAATATATATGTTTTCTTTAAAAACAATATGACTGAGCTACAACACGATACACTCAGTGGTTATCATATATCTACATATAGTAGATAAATTACTATCATTTATTGTTAGATGAATTCAATACCTTTCACAATACAAACATTCAATATAAACGTAACCGCTATAGCAGTCATTTAGAAATTGTTATCGTTCTATCTGATCCATGACTGATATTGATATCATCTTTAACAGTGACATTAACCTATACTTTCAAAGCTAATGAATGGTATCACTTTAATCAAACATAAACTGAAGTACATTTGCTGAAAATATTTTAATCAAATAACAACAAATTAATAATTCTGGAAAATAAACTTACTTAAAGACATAAGATGTGTACTGATTGATATTTTGTCTGGAATATATATACATGACCTTTTATAGTAGTTATTGCCTTTAACTAGTTTTCAATAACTGCGATAATTCTCTGATCCGTAATTTTAAACTAATTTTTCGTTAGTTTGTTCTTATTTTGTTCTGTTACACCACTGTCCTAGGTTAAGGGAAGGTTAGTCCCCGCAAACATGTTTAACCCCACCATTTTCTTTATTTGCTTGTATATCATAACTGTTTTTCGATTATTGTTTTGCACATACATTGGTTTTCTCTTTTAAATTGTGTTACATTTGTTATGTCTGGCCTTTTATAGCTTACTATGTCGTATGGGGTTTGCTCATTATTGAAGGCCGTATGGCGAACATCTACGTCATTTGATCTCTGGCTAATAGTTGTCTCATTGGCAATCAAATCACATCTCCTTTTTCATATTAATTATGCAAATCTAGTTCAGTAAAATTGATAACGTACATGTTAGTATCACAACTTGGTTGATAACTCGACAAGTCGACCGTTATTCCCAAAGGGTATTATCGGCTCAGTATCCGTATGAAAACATAGAAATTGTTTTATTGAAATTGCTGTTATAAACTTTAGCACTCATATCAAATTAAGGAGTGTATTTTCCGCACGTAAAGCTCTGATTCCTTGTCCAGGTTCGGTATGATTTTTTTGTCCTTTTTTTGGTTTTATCAGACCGTCAACGTTTGTATTATGTTTAATATTTTCAAATGTATAGGCTTCGAGCATCCCTGATGAAACAGTAGTTGTTACTAAATCCGTATTTTAATGTTTACAGTTGATGTAGATTTTTTAAAGACTGCTCTATGATATACGTTATTTAACTATTAATACTTAAATATTCACACAAGTCTTATCATAAGTTCAAAAGAAATTACTACAATGGAAATAAATGTAAAAACACCTTCGTCGATGTCGTCAGCAAAGTATTTATAGATTGCTTAAGGCAGATCGGGTTTCTCCTGTTTGGATTTTAAAATAGCAGAAAACAGTTGGTCTAGATTTTTAATGAAACATGCGAACTTTGAGAGAGGGATGCAATTCATTTAATCTATTTAGTCTAAATGAAAATAATAATGTATGCATTTTATCTTAACATTTCAAATACACAATATCTCTTGTTTGATTATTTATTTTCCAATATGACCATTAAACTGTTAAAGAGGGATAACTCAGACAATCTTATTTTATAAAGTATTGTAAACTTGAATTTACCTACCTTGTTTGTAACAATAAATTTCATGACCTTAATTTTATTTTCATTTTCTGAAGGCACATTATGCAAAGCTATTTTCTCATATTTTATTTTTAAATTTTGTCATTTTAAATTCTTTTTAATTACCACATACACTTTAGTACAGCATATAGGTTTAAAAAGTTCCGTGATCCATACAATTGATTATATTAAAAAAAAAAGGCATTATATGAACTAAATTTTTGGGAAAGTATTTTACATTTTATCGTTTTTATCTAAGACATCCTCTACCTTTTATCTTTTTTTTTTTTTTGTCAAATTAAGGAGGTTAATAAAAATATTATACCGCAAATCTTTGATATTACTATCAATGCTGCGTCTTCGTCTTAGTTCCAAAAACTTCTTATAAATTACATTGAATCGATCATATGCTCTTGCGCAAGTCCGAAATCATGACTTACTCACTGATTAACTGTCTTTTGTTATATCTTAGTGTTGTTGCTCATTTACACAATTATTGTATGAAAGACAGATCGTTGTTAGATTTTGTATGCTTCCTGTTCATCAATATTTAGTTTTCATATGTACAGGGTGTAATATGTTACGGACTTTGGTTTGTCTTTATATACTTTTTTTTATTTTGGCCTTGTTCTATATCATTCTCCGACACATGGTTTATTTGGTTCCTTTGTCAGCGGAATTCTATGAAGTCAAGTTCTTTTTATCGTGATCGTGTGCTAAAAAATCTCATTTAAAGCAATTGAAAGTTTTATCATCTTTATCATAACATTTACATTTTATTACACAACAATTCGTCTGGAGGCATTTGAAATGACTAATGCAAAAAATGATGCATTAATTTTGATAAAAAAAAGAATTATTGGCAAACCACAAATCTATATTATTTTTTTTTTAAAGATAGAAAACTGATATACGAAGATAACATTTTGGCGCGATTAATTGTTGCATAAAACGTTCTGAGTATGTCGTTATGATAGAACAGTACTTTTTCATATTTTACTGAAAATAAAAGAACCAATAAAATATAATCAGATAATGCTTGAAAAGTTATATTTTTTTTATCATATGAGATTGAGACTAAGTTGCATACAAATTATCCATAAAGGTGTTTTCGTCTAGGTCTGCGTTTATCGCAATTAAAAACATAAAAGAATTTTAATTATATATATATCCGTCCGATCCTTGCATATAATGAATTGACTGATAGATCGCTAATAGTTGTCATGGTAACTCTCACATAGAATCCGTTAGATATTCTAAACGGGCTACATTTTATCGATCACCGATCATTCAAATACCAGTCAAGTTCAGGTTGCCGAGTATTTACTGATCAGTCAAGTTCACACCAAACAGTAACGCCTAAAGTTGCAAATACCTTAGTAATAAGAAAAAGCCAAAACTTTGCATTGTACGACAATTTATGTAAAATTATAATGGATTATACCGTTTCGAATGTGTCTTTCGTTTAAGTTTTCAAATTCGGGGATAAATTTCCTAAGATCAATCTTTGCTATAATTCTTAATCTTAGCATATGCATCATTCAATATACTTGAAATTCTCTTAAAAAATTACAGAGTAACAATTGTGTCAATCTTACTCGGTACAGTATAATATGTAAAATGCAATTTATACTCTGTGTGTAATGAACACTATTTATTCATATTTAGATGAACATGCAGACGATAAATATAGATACAGTCATCAGGTATTGCATAACCGTACAATACACTGGCTAGATAATTAATTGAACCTAATTTAAAAAATGAAAATGATAGTAGATTTCTGGAAAATGATCTAGGAGTATTTTTTTTTTTCTTCAAAAACATTGTTTAAATAACCATTAATCCCCCAACTAATAAATTAAATACAACAAATACAATAGAAGTACTTGTTTCTATAGTGCTAGAATATAAAATAGTACTAGGTTTTCTAATAAGTGAGCAATGCTATGAAATTATAGAAATATTGTCGTTACGTCAATTTCACCCCTTGTTGAACCTGATGAAGCCAGTAGAAGTCTTCATAGATTACCGTTTTATATTTCCTTATGTACCTTGGAGTCCAAAACTTTTGAAAGTCGGCGAAATGATATTACGTTTCTCTTCTCTGTCCTATAACCCTAATAAGAATATCTTTCTGCTAATTGGTTGCTCCTTTTCGTACCATTGTAGTAGATACGATTAAATTTCATTATCAGATTTTTAGGAGGACAAATGTAAAATGGGTGAAGACAAAATATGCTACTATTATTCAACAAAATGTTCAGGCTTCATCTTCGTCTGTGCTGAAAATATGCCGTTTCTTATGACATGATCCAAAATCCTTTTTGCGCCTTGCTAATTCATCAATTAGTCTGGCTCAACGATGTGCCTTTAATGTTAAAAAAAAAAAACATAGCGTGAAAATATACAAATAAGATATTGCACATTCCTTCGAACATTTGAAGGAATTGATATTTCATTTTTTCAATCTACTTTATATCGTTGGTTAAAGAATATTCTTGAGATGAAATATCATTTCTAATCTCTCCTTTGCCATGCATGTTTGGTTACACTACAAACCAGTAAAAGTCTGAAATGGCCTATATCTGTACTCGACTGTACTGGTTTTTACTCGACCAGTCTGAATTGGTCAGAAATTTACTTGATATTACTCGACTGTAGTCTGAACCATACTTAACAGTCTTAACCCGTACTCGACCAGTACTTAACCATTTTATACGTGTCTGAACCATACTCGACATAGTCTGAACCATGCTCGACCTAGTCTGAACCATGCTCGACCTAGTCTGAACCATACTCGACCTACTCTGAACCATACTCGACCAAGTAATTACCAACCTAGACATATTTTTTTTTGTATCTATCTATTGTATTTCATCAATTTAGAAACTGTTTTTAACAGCTATTTCCCCTGGCTAGAAATTTGAACAACAATTTGAAATCCAAAATGTATTTAATATAGCATTGAAACCAAAATTTGAAAATAAACATTATGTAATCATTAACACCATATTCATCAACACTTATATACATACATCACCTTTAAAATAAAAATAAAACAAGGTGATCAAAGGAAGCACTTTCTTGTCCGATTTTAAAAAATATGTAATAAATTAAGTTTCATTAAATGAATTTTCATATACAAGATATCATGTTCACATTGCTTTATGTACATCAAAATTCTAGAACTTTCGACCATTATTCAAATATCCTAAATGTTTTTTTTTTTTTTTTTATTTTTAAATGTTTGAGATATTTTTATGGTTACTGGACAATTTTCACCATTAACTTAAGCCTCGTATAGATATATGGTGTAAGTAAAGTTTAATTAATCATGCAGTGAACATTTTGTTTTATTAAAATATATAAAATAGTATAAAAAGCAACTTAATAAATCTAAAAATGACACCTTTGTTTTGTAATACCAAGAATTTAATATAACCATGATAATAGAACTTCCATAGCAATCCTTGTTAACCTTTTAATAAAATAAATGTGTTCCAAAGTTGCAGTAACAATTTATTTTAATTATCTTTAAATATCTTTTGTTAAAATTAAAGACATGGCATACAAGAAGCACTTCAATAAGGTTTAATTACCTCAGTACATGTGTGTTTTACAGGTAAAAAGAAACCCCTATTTTTCTTAAACTCGTGTATTACTTATCTAGTGAATCCAAAAGGCCTTGAGATTTAAGTTTTGCAGGATGTTGTAATTTTGAAAAGATGTTATTTAAAATTGACTACTCACTGGCCAGGTGTGATCTTTTTAATGAGTTTGCCCCAAGCAGAAGGTATTACTTTATAGTTTACCACTAATCAGAGGAATAATTTAATTCATTTCTTTTTTTTTTTATCCCTTTTTGATATATATCATAAATATATATACCAAATTATAGTAAGAATAGATATATTTCCGATATAAGATTAAACAATTTCAGTGATTTTGTTGGCTGTTGTTACCTCATTAAAAAGATAGTTATATAACTATTGTATGTGACCATGAAACCTAAATAGTTTTTATTAAGGAATTTAGGAAAATTAAGTTTTGTTTTAAATAAAACACACATGCTAAACAAGAAGCACCTTAATAAGGTTTTATTATCCTCAGTATAAGTGTGGTTTTCAGGTAAAAGAACATTCTTTTTAAACAAGACTCTAAAACCATGAAAACTTTAAAATAAGATAACTTAACTTTCTCGACTTGATAAATCTGAGAATCATGTAAGGATGTAAAAATCTGTTTTTATATATAATTCTATTTTATTGTGGCTGTTGTCATGTCAGTTAAAAAGAAAGTTATTTTAACATTTAAAATTTTAAAAAAGTAGAGCTTATTATGTCAAGTATGGTTCAGACTGGTCGAGTATTGTTCAGACCTTTGGTCGAGTATGGTTCAGACTGAAAAAATAGGTCGAGAATAGGTCGAGTATTGGTCGAGTACAGGTCGAGAATGGGTTAGGACTGTTTCAGATTGGTCGTGTACTAGATCTGACTGTTTGCAATTGCAAAAATAAGGGTCTAGTATAAATCAGTACAGTCGAGTATGGTTAAGACTGGGGTCGAGTAATATCTAGTTAAATTCAGACCTTTTCAGACTGATCGAGTAAAAATCAATACAGTCGAGTACAGATATAGGCCATTTCAGACTTTAACTGGTTTTTATTGTTATCAAAAATGCAACAAAACGGCAATTCTATTGAAATACAAACTATAATGTCTTTACATGCGTAAATCGGTATATTTTCTAGTCAATAATTGCTCCACTTGATTTCTGGGTTCGACATGAATTGTAAGTCTTTACAAACGATGTCTGCAGAAACCATTGTGGCGGCTACAAACTGTTGTTGTATGAATGGTACTTTTCGACTCAATAACGGCAATGTGTACACTCCAAAATCTCAAATTAATATTGCAACTTCAAAATTAAGTAATGTAGGTTTGAGTGGCTCGCTGAAAATGTGTATAGATGAGATATTTTGGCAAGATCATCATCATTCTTAATTTTAAACACAATGTATTATATGACAACAAACACTCATATTTTATTCAACCGTTATTTACACGTCTCAATTAAGCATAAACTCCTTAAAAAACCAATACTTTTATCTTTTTAGTTCTATAGTTGCCTGACATAATCATATATAATAGACTATAATAAAACAGTAGTTTAAAAAAAAAACATAGTAAAAATATTTAAAAATATAGATTTAAGTGTTCAGTCATGTAATGGTTTGAAAAGAAATAATTAGAAAGATACATTATACCAGTGTACAAGATCCTGTCTCCGTGTACTGTTAACAAGGAATAATTCATGAAGTTGATTGTTTACTTTACATCCAGTGGCAACTATTTCATGCATGTTCATTACGAAAACACATCAATTTTAAATACAATAGGTAGATCTTGAAATAGGAGGTCAACTGTGAGGTTGGACGGGAAACTTGGAATTCCACTGGAAACTGAGGTATATAGGACAGAAATTAAGCCTTGCAACAGCTGGTTACATACGGACCCCTCAACGAATTGGTGCAAGGTTTTTAATGTACAGAGAACGTTGATGCATGAAATCTATTCTGAAATCGGCCATCGATATTTAAGTGTAGTTTCCAATAATGTCATCTAATGTATCTAATTTAGATAGGTTACTTTTAGCTCGCTTTAGTAACTTTGAACATTATATGAAACTGTATTGTTTATTGTACTTCAGTTTTTAGGAATGATATCATATACTACCGACCGCCTGGGTGGTCTCGTGAGAGCGTTTTGCCTCGAGTGCAGCAAGTCGTTGGTTCGAGCGACGGCTGGATAAAACTAAGACGTTAAAATAATTATTTGTGGTTTCAACGCTAAGAACGTGGCATTAAGAAGTAAGAGCAAAGGCTGGTCGACTCGGAGTCAGAAATGTGTCCGAGTAGGTAATACAATACTTTTCTTCCTACGAACTGTTACCTTGTGAACTAACACGTTAAAAATCCGGCTCAGTGTGTCGGTCTGGTACAAAAAAGGGATAATATTCATATAACAGTTACATGTTCTCGTCCTGAATATATATTTAATTTGCCGCTGGACGTTAAGCAGCCTTCCATTATCATCATTTATTCTACCGTTACTATATAGTAATTTGTTTTTCTTGTACTGGTTTTTATAACACCTTCTTTGATTTCCACTGGCTGAGATTAAAACAAGGGAAGGTGATATTTTTCAACCACAGAAAATGTTCGTGTGCTTGTTGGGATATCTATCACCGTAAAAAATATTAGATTAACTCCTTATTTTTTAGTCATGGGGCGGTCCTGAGCTTGATATTCTGTATAGGTAACTTTTTATTATAAAAGACTGTATGTTGACTCAAAACATTTTGATTTGTCTGTGTCGTTGGGTTGCTGTCTCGTTATTGTATACCCTTATCTCCTTTTATTCAAACCCAAAAAATTGACTTGGCTATAGAAATATTGACATCTCTGGACTTCTCCCGCCCGACAGTAAACCCTTGCTAAAGAGGTGCGTTAGTGTGTCTTTACGGATGTATAAATACGCAGCTACGTCCAGCTGAAATAGAGATGTCGTTTTTCCAATGCCTCGTGGAGCAAGAGTGTCATGCTCTCTACACGTTTAAGAACCATTTGAATAACTCTTTGAGGGAAATAAGATCTACACACAGGTTAAATGATTGAAATCGTAAAACAGCAACAAATGTCAGCTATATCTTTAAATAAGTCACATGGCTGATTTTAACACATGCTATGCGCCTTTTGCAAATACAATTGTAGATGAGAAAAAACTTTCAAATCACAAAAACGGTCAATAAGACAATTTCGACAAAGAAATTAAACGGCCAAAATAAGATGAGTCCTTATGGAAATTATTGCCCTTAAAAACACATTTTTATCCATTTTTGCCTATATGAAAACTATACCAGATAAAGAAAAACTTGAAACAACAAATGTTGTTATCTAGACAAGACTAGCTGCCATCCTTGTTCACTTCAATATAAGAGTTATTTCTACTCAATGAAAACAAATCAGTCCTACTCCCCTTCCCCTAGTTTGGCTGGATAGGATACAGTGTAACACCTAATTTGGTCTACATATCTAATATAAAAAAAATGAAATTTAAAGAGACAAATGAGGAAATAAATGCTAAAATAAACGTTTATTGCAGATCCTCTTGCTATTGGTGAAAACAATCTAAAATAAAATCATAAAAATCACCAAACAACCAAAGTCCTTACACAATTTAATTATGATTCCATTCTTGATCTTCAAACACCAAATTATAAATCAATTCCACTGTCTGTTGCCCTTTTACCCTTCGACATTTTTATTTTAGCATTGGTTCAATTGAAAATCCGACACAAAGTTACCTTTAATGAGTTGTTTGTGATAATTAGCTGAGTGTTAAGTTACCATCATAAACCCTTTATTTGAAATAAAACCGAATCGATCGTTTTGAGTTAAATTCACAAAAAATATAATCATCGTATGATACGGTGCTTTTTGTCCGCAATTTGCGTTTTGTTCACTTTTGCTTTTTGTCCGATAATTTTGCTTTTTGTCCGTTTTGCTTTTTGTCCGATAATTTTGATTTTTGTGCGACACTTTTGCTTTTTGTCCGTTGCTTTTGATCCGTTTTGCTTTTTGTCCGCTGATTTTGCTTTATGTCCAATATAAAAATGTGTATACTTTTTGCAGGTTTCATTTTGAACTTCGAAACACCATGACCTTTTTGGAGTTAAATACAGACCATACTCACTTTATAAATGATTTGTACATGAAATATTCGTTTCTTTCACTAGATATAAGAAGATGTGGTATGAGTGCCAATGAAACAACTCTCCACCTAGTATGATCAATATGTTCTGAATTTACCGCTCACTTACGTTTAAAATGATTCATTGGAAAAGTTTTAGAAGATCGTTATAATAAGCATTTATGAGCATTTATAATTTTGACATACATTTAGTTTCGCCTGAGAAGAGCTTGTCCTTGATTTAATTTTCGTTGTTTCGTTTGTACATATGCTGATTGTAGGGTGGACATGTCCGACCGGTAGGTTTCAACTAACCTTTTGTCAATGTTCTTTTTTTATGGTTCGGTTTTTTTTCTGATGCTTTTTAAGCAATGGGTCAATTACAATTAGCGTATGAAGGGCTTGTTATTTCTACTAGAATATTGAACGGAGTTCATCTAACATTGACCTTATTTTCTCGTGCTACATGTATTGGTCGATGCTTATTTTGCATGAGATTTTGATGGTTTTTTTATAATCTTATAGTAGACCAAGTATATTTTCTGAAATGATTGTAATGTGAACATACTATTCGCAAATAGTATGTCTGAAATTTAATACATTTTTATGGTTTATTTGTTTGTCTTAATGAGAGTGGTATCTTAGATAATAAATACAATAGGTGGACAATATTGGTTGTATTGGATGATTGCAATATATAGATGTCTAATTGCATGTAAACTGACACTGCCCTTACTTTCGTCATTTATCGATCAATCATGAGTTCTCGACATAGGCTAGATTTAATTTATGTATGATTTACATATCCGACAAGAAGTGGCAATCTGACCTTGACCTCAGTTTCATAGTTGATTGGTCAATTTTAAGTATTGGTGGTTATAGGTCTGTATGTCGGATAATAATTAAAACATTCATGAAAGATACCATGCAGATGTATAACTGTATTCTCAAAACTCGCGTTTCCCTACAAAGGATTCATCAGTGACGGTCGATTTAAAAAAAAATATATGGAACTTAGAATAATTGGTAAGATTGCCAATGAAACCACTCTCTACAAGAGACCAAATGTCTTTGATGATAGAGACTACATGACATTGTACGACACTCAACTCGGAGCAGAAATCTTCACCTCATAGACAATCAAAAAACGTGAAAATCATCGGCATCATTTATAATGCATAAACCTAAAAACCGAATAGATAGCGTTAGAATAGATATAAGAAGATGTGGTATGAGTGCTAATAAGAAAACTCTGTCATCCATTGTAAAAGTAAACCATTATAGGTCAAAGTACAGTCTTCAACACGGAGCCTTGGCTCACACCGAACAGTAAGCTATAAAGGGCCCCAAAATGACATGTGTAAAGCCATTTAAAGGGGAAAACCAACGGTCTAATCTATATAAAAAAACGAGAAACGAGAAACACTTTAAAACCACATCAACAAACGACTGAACATCAGACCGTTATGGAATTTCTGTTTCACATATGATAGCGGATAGGTTTCAAATGTCTTAACTACAATCCCGTCCCCTTTTCCCTGAATGTGGCCTTCCGAATTAGACTTGTTACCGGCTTTGTACTAACATGAGCAACACGATGAGTGCCACGTATGTAGCAGGAACTGCTTTTAAAAAAGAAGATGTGGTATGATTGCCAATGAGACAACTCTCCACAAGAGACCAAATGACACAGTAATTAACAGCTATAGGTCACCGTACGGCCTTCAACAATGAGCAAAGTCCATACCGCATAGTCAGTTATAAAAGGCCCCGAAATCACAAATGTAAAACAATTCAAACGAAAAACTAACGGCCTAATTATTGTACAAAAAAATTAACGAAAAACATCAGCAACAAACACCAACCACTGAGTTACAGGCTCCTGACTTGGTACAGAAAACATACATACAGAATGTGGCAGGGTTATACATGTTAGCCTTCCTGAGCACCTGAGATCACCCCCAGTTTTGCTCAGTATGTTATGTTTTGTGTACTTTAATTGTTTTTGTGTTTGTCTGTTTGTCTTTTTCTTTTTTAGTCATGGCGTTGTCAGTTCATTTTCGACTTCTGAGTTTCAATGCCCCATTGGTATCCTTCGCCTCCCTCTTTAGATGGAACATTTCTGCTTGAAACCTTAGATTTTCCATTTTCCTTATCTATCTGTAAGCTTGAAACATTGTGTATGGTTTTATCCTGAAAAAAGGCATAGCATCCTTCAATTTCGTTCAGATTAAGAAATTTTTGCTAAAGTTGAAAGTCTTGAAATAACTAATTGCTTTGAAATGTCAATTTTGCATTTTTTTTTTTGTTGTATCGAGGCATAATTATTATCAATTAATTTGAGTTCTTTAATTTATTTTTGAATTCGTTTCAGACCAGTGATTTGTTGCCTTAGTTATGGCCCTTGAAAAAAGAAACTTTGAAAATATGTAGATACACGTATTGTTACGATTTGCATGCATACACTAACGAACTCGTAGTTGGTGGTTGTAAATTCAGAAAATGCCATTGGCGTTAAATATCGATCATTCCATGGCTTGAGTGAGCTTTTTTCTGTGGTATGGGGTTTACTCACTGTTAAAAGCCGAGCCAAAACTGGTTTATAATGATCACACTTTTGATTATTGGCTTTACTGATAGTCATCTACTGTACAAATATACCACACAAGTTTTACACGAAACCATTGGATTGGCATGAAATTGCTGATGTCTTCTGATTTTTAGTCAATAAGAAGTCAAACTTTCCGCTATACGGTATTTGCATATATACGTAAATTTTACATTGAGGTTCTGAAAAAGAAATCACCAATTCACCAACATTCCAACTGACTCCATTTTCAGAAAACGACATCTGTAACAAACATAAACTTTTAGCTACCTCTTTACAAGCAGAACCAAATACAATGAAAGTCCCAACTATGTACTGGCTTCCGAAGCTACATAAAACACCTTACAAATATAGATTTATTTCGTCTTCAAGCCATTGTTCCACTACTAAATTGTCTATTCTTCTTACCAGTTCACTTGGTACAATCAAAACCTGATAATAAATTGTTCAAATAAGGCCTTTGAAAATAGTGGAATTAATTACTTTTGGAGTGTCAAAACTCGTTGGAAGTACTTGATAAATTGCATGCTTATATTGGTGATTTTGAATCTGTTCAAAGTTTTGATTTTTCTACCCTGTATACCACATTGCCTCACATTCTCATTAAGAAAAATTCACACCTAATTAAATGGGCATTTAAAAGTCAGAATGTGAATACATATGTTCTAACTCTTTTAGGTCATTTTTAGTAGCAATAAACAAAAGAACTATGTCAATTGGACATGCTTTGATACTATATCTGCCCTTGAATTTTACTAGATAATATTTTTGTTCGCTTTGGAGATTCCGTATATCGTCAGGTTATCGGAATTCCAATGGGACTAACTGTGCACCACTTATTGCGGACCTGTTTTTGTATTGCTATGAGTTACAATTTATGACTAAAATCAGCAAAGACCCATCGAAACAACATCTGATACAAAATTTAATAATACTTTTAGATATTTGGATGATATATTGGCTCTCAATAATGACGACTTCAGTATGTATACTAAAGAAATTTATCCTGTTGAACTTACTTTAAATAAAGCTAATACTAACAATGACCACTGCCCTTTCCTCGATCTTGATATCTATATCATTAACGGAAAGCTTAATACAAAATTTATGATAAAAGAGATGATTTTTCATTTCCTATCGTTAATTATCCATTTTAGATGGTGACGTTCCTTGTCACCATCTTACGGTGTTTATATATCTCAACTTGTACGATTCGCTCGTGTATGTAACAACGTTTCAGATTTTAACGAAAGAAATTTATGTATTACAGAAAATTATTACACCAGGGTTTTCGATATCACAAACTAGTCAAAACATTTACTAAATTTTATCATCGGTACAAGGACATCATTCGTAAATATAGCTCAACATGCAGACTTCTTATACGTTCAGGTATTTCACATCCAATCTTTTATGGTAATATTCTTTATAAAGCACTAAAATGTCAGTATTCACCTCAGAAGCTAACAAAACCTTTAAATAGACTTATTAAGAAGGGATATAGTTACGATACTGTTGTCAGGTCATTAAAGATTGCATATTTTGGCTTTAATATTGATTCACTTATAGGGTCTTTGCATCGGAACTAAACACATTTATTTAAAACCAGTTGTTGGCATGACACGGGTTATGCTCTTCTCATATATTTTATGATGGTATGATACTAAACCCTAACGGGAGGGATTGTGCCTGATATTCATATGATGAAGACATAATCTTTCAATCAGTTTAATTGAGGTCTGGAGCTGGCATGTCAGTTAACTGCTAGTAGTCTGTTGTTATTTATGTATTATTGTCATTTTGTTTATTTTCTTTTGTTACATCTTCTGACATCGGACTCGGACTTCTCTTTAACTGACTTTTAATGTGCGTATTGTTATGCGTTTACTTTTCTACATTGGCTAGAGGTATAGGGGAGGTTGAGATCTCATAAACATGTTTAACCCGCCGCATTTTTGCGCCTGTCCCAAGTCAGGAGCCTCTGGCCTTTGTTAGTCTTGTATTATTTTACTTTTAGTTTCTTGTGTATAATTTGAGTTTAGTATGACGTCCATTATCACTGAACTAGTATATATAATTGTTTAGGGCCAGCTTAAGGACGCCTCCGGGTGGGAATTTCTCGCTGCATTGAGACCTATTGGTGACCTTCTGTTGTTGTCTGTTCTGTGGTCGGGTTGTTGTCTCTTTGACACATTCCCATTTCCATTCTCAATTTTATAGATTAAAATACAAAACATAAGAAATAAAAATACGGATAAAAAGTTTAAATGAAAAAAAAAAAAAAACATCTTCCTGATGTGAAAAGAACAGTAAATACATTAAGAAAAGTGTCTTTTGTACCACCTTCAGAGGTATCTTTCCTTAAAAGTCAAAACGTATAGTCAAATTGGTAAGAAAAGAATTGTGAAAATTATATGACATTAATATGTGTTCTTAAACATACAAATCTCTCTTATTGTTTTAAATGTCATAAACGTTTGAATGAATTGTACAAGTAATCCATACTTTCACGACTACCCTCTGCCATTAAGGGCATACAATACAATTACAGGGGAGGTAATGGCGTTGTTAAACTAAAATGTAATTTTCACGAGGTCAAACTGTGACATATCGGGAAATGACTGGGTTTTTTTTGTGATTTTAAACTGATTTAACTTGAAAACGAGTACATGGACCCCTCTTTTTTAAAATTGCATTATGTTTGATTATTTGTACCAATTTTAATGAAACAGTCAACATTGATTTTTTTTTAAATTTGATAAATATACCGCAAAAATGACGTTTTTTCCTAAAATTCCGAAACTTTGTTAAACATGAACTATTTTCAAAGAATTTTTGAACATACTAAGTATGAGTAAAGATGATTTTCATAATTTTTGTACAAAAATCCGCTTGTGTTTATCTGTTGAAATAAAAAAGTTAGGTGTGTCTATCAAAAGGATAGAAATGGTAAAAAAAAAACGAAATTTTGACCCCTATTATCTCCTGAAGTAGCACATGAAGGTATATTTTTATTACATAATTGAATTGCTTAGGTGAAAAACTATAGCTTGTATGCACATTTTCGTAAAAAAAAAACCCATCATGGGATCGAAACTGTATTGTATGCCATTAAAGAGAAACTATTAAATTTTTAAATGACCAGATTAATGTTAAATATACTTGAAAATACTCAGCTTAAATGTTTTACCTAGTATATGCAAGTCCTTTTTGGATACCGGTAGGTGTAATATACAAGATCCTACAAGGTAGTAAAATAAAAAAATTTTCAGTCTTATCTTCTTATGATAAGGGGTTCCAAAAAAAAATCTGATAACCTCTACATAAATCACTATAAAAAGTAAAATTCGTAAAAGTTAATATTTGTATACATCATATCAAAAACTTTCAATGGAAAGTAAAAAAGTAACACAACTTCAAATAAAAAATGTTGAAATTAATATAAAAGGCATTTCTGGCAAAAGGGAAACAGACTACTAGTCTGTACCAACTGTTTTGTTGTCTTAACTAAGGTATACTAATTGATGATTGAATGGCATTGTTTCTTACAATTTTGGATATCAATCAAATGAAAATTACGATGTAAAGCGCTATTTGCAAAACATGCGTACAGATATGAACTAATAACTTCAAAACAAACAGTCCAGGAAAACTTCAATAATTTGGTATATGGTAATAGGTTATACTTTTGCCGTTCTTAAGTTATGTCCCTTTATAAAGTTATTTTTTGCTTTATATCTTAAATCTACAATAAAGACAATATGAAGGCGACTTCTTATTGGAGTTATTGCCCTTTAATGTAGTGTCTTTTGCGTTCTTGGATTGTAAATAACAGAGAACCTAAGGTCCAATTTTTAATCAATGTAGCAAAATTTGATGCAGAAATGCAGATAACTAATGTGAATTTTCATTTAAAAGAACAAATTTATAAGATTTGAACTTATAAATATTAAAATATTTTAACAAGCGTAGATTTTATTTGTTTGATTTGTAATGTTTTTAAATTATCATTTTTAGGGGAGATAACTCTGAAATAGTGCATTTTCTGAAAGAGTGCATGAACTTTTGCTATTTTAAGTTTTAGCAGGAAAAAACGCACGGTGACCCTATGTTATCTGTTGATATTCTCAAAGCATTTTCTAAAAGCTATCTTCTCGCATTTTGTTTTCAATTCTATCATTTAGTTTAGCTTCTGGTCACATAATGCTGTTTTTCCCCTTATAATCCATACAAAATGTGTCATTTTGTTACAATCTGTAGCTTGAGAAAATGCTCGGTGACTATCATATTTATTATATTTTTGAACATTTCACAATATATACTACGTTTTGGCAAAGTCTGAACAAATGCTATCATTTTTAATCTATAATACTCCCATACCACCTTAAAGACGATTTTCACCTCTTTTTTTGCGTTTTGTCATATATCATAGAAAATTATAATAGATAAAGATACACTTTAAATCACAAAAATGATCAGCAAGTCAAATTTTGCCGACATAAGTAAGTAGACTGTGACTCTTTATAGGAGTTATTGCCCGTAAATTACGATTTTTTTATCCTTTTTTGTGTTTTGAGCAAATATTAAGAAGATAGAAGGAAACTAAACAGCACATGATCAGCAATACAAGATCAACAAAACAGATTTTGTCATGAATTCTATTCTTGTTTACAATGTTGGAGAGTGTCCTTTGTTCAATATGAACATAAACCAAGGTGATCACAAAGGCTCTTTAGAGCCTCTAGTCTATTATTATTAGAACTATGTATAGTTGGCTAAAAATTACTTTTTAGACCAATGTCGAATACTTTTCGCTTGATAGATTTTTGGAACATGGAACAGATGTGAAGTACAGGGTTATTTGAACGGACGTATTTCGAGTTCGAACGTTTTATAACTCAAGTATGACTTTCTTGCTTTTACTTTCGACATGTAAAGGAAAAGAGGGACGAAAGATACCAGAGGGACAGCCAAACTCACAGATCGAAAAAAAAAAAACTGACAACGCCATGGCTAAAAAAAGAAAAAAGACAAACAGACAAACATAGGTACACAAAACACAACATAGAAAACTAAAGACTCAGCAACACGAACCCCACCAAAAACTGGGGGTGATCTCAGGTGCTCGGAAGGGTAAGCAGATCCTGCTCCACATGTGGCACCCGTCGTGTTGCTCATGTTATTACAAACCCGGTAAATAGTCTAATTCGGTAAGTCACATTCGTGAAAAGGGAAGGGTATTCTAGTTACGACATAAGGAACATATCCGATATCATCTGTGAAATGGTTATTCCATAACAGTCAACCAACTCGTGATGGCGTCCGTAAAATTTACGAAGGGATGATTTCAACTTCACCATTTGGAACTCTTGGTTTAATAGCTTCCTCTATCAAGGAAATCATGATAGGAAATACAAGCCCGGGAATATCGTATCAATTGGGAGATATATACTCCGTATGCAGGTGCTCCTGGAATGTTGCTACATAGAAATGGAAATTTCACAATTGGGAAGCTGAAATCATCTCTTTTGTCGTAAAGTTTTGTTTTCAACTGACCCTCATTGTCAATTTCTAAATGTAAGTCAAGATATGAGGCAAACTTAACTGTATCTGTTGTATCCTTTATCTCTAGTTCGATGGGATAGATGCGTTGAACATAGTCACCAAATTTTGAATTATTTAGTAAGAGAACATCATCTATATAGCGGAACGTAAAGTTAAAGGATATTGCTAACTTCTTATCTTTCTTCCTAAGAAGTTCCTGTATGAAGTCAGCCTCATAATAATAGAGGAACAAGTCGGCAAGAAGAGGGGCACAGTTGGTTCCCATGGGAATGCCGATAGTTTGTTGGAAAAACACGTCCTCCAAACGTAACAAATATGTTGTCAATCAAGAAATCAAGCATCTTGATAATGTCAGTTTCAGAGAATTTTTGTTTGAATCAGAGTGATTCTTTACAAAGTAAGATGTATCCCTCCCTAAGACAAGATACTTGTATCTACGTTGGCCATTCTTTTTATGAAACAAAGCAATACCAACTCTTTCAATTTGTCTTTTAGTTTGGAATGAGGAATATTTGTGTAAAGTGTAGAAAAGTCAAATGTTTTAATACTATTGCAAGATGAAAGAGTCTTAGATTGCATGTACTCTAAAAGATCTTTGGAATTTTTTAGTATCCACATCTGATTCACGCCACCTCTAGAATAGGCAGTTTCACAATAACTTTGAAGCCCGGCTTTGATTGCTGATAAAATAGATGTTAATAATCTAGAAAGAGGTTTCGTGGAGCACTTGGAAGACCCAGCAATATACCGTTGTTTGTAAGGACACTTATGTAGTTTAGGTATCCAATACAGTGATGGAAGATCCAGTTCTTCATCTTTGGTTGAAATTCCAAAGGAACATAGAACAGACCTACGATTATCCAGGATTTCCTCTTTGGTAAGTGTTGTGAGGGTATATGTTGAGTTTCCAAGTGAATTGTCAATACCTAATTCATTTATCAAGCAGTTTATGTAATGAGATTTACACACAAAAACGATGTTATTTGGGGCTTTATCTGCGGGGACAACAACATATTTGTCATGGAGGTAGGACAAGTGTTTTGCAACATTTGGGTCTTTAAAGATTGACGTAGCATGTGTATTGATAGACCCATTCAGTTTCTAAATTCTGATTTGTATCAACGACCTCACAGCCTTAAAGTTTAGATTATGTCATGAATTTCACGCCCTTATTGTAAAGAAACTTCAATAAACAGCAGACTATATGCCAGGTCTTTCTGACAACCAGTGACAAACAATTTGGGGCGTAATTTAAGGAGGCTTTTCCAAGGATGCAATTGCTCGTCAACTGTATATTTACCCTCTACAGTAGACCAAATAATCCACAAATTCCCCAAAAGGGATCTTTTAATGATAGGCCATGGAGGGAGACATAAAGCAACAAACGCCCAGCAGGACCGATGCATTGTCTTAAACATCTCCGATATTGATTCCGCGTGGCTTTCTAATTGACACGAGTATCCATTGGTGTTCATGGGAACCCAAACAGAAAAATAAATGAACAAATTGCTTTCAAATCGTATTCAAAATCTCTTTCAAATCGTGATTCTGCGATTTGTTAGTACCATTTGCTTGCGATTCATTAAACAAATTATAAACAAATCAGACTTTGCCAAATTCCCTAAAACTGATTTCTTTGTGATTTCTTTCAATTGTGTGATTTCTAACCAATTTGTTTCTGTGTTTGCGTGATTTCTTTACGATTTGTCCCCTTAGAATATCGAATGAAATTATTTGAAAGAGATTTGTTAACGTTGCTAGCTAAAATGGTGTGATTTCTTTATGATTCGTTTACAGGTGGATTTTACATATTACTTTTACTGTTAAGTCTGTTTTGTGATATCCATTTTACGTGACTCTGTATGTATCTCTTCATACTTTGAACGACAAAATTGTTTTATGTCTACCTGTGCGAATTTCAAACGCGCGATTTTACGCCACTACTTGAAACCTTCCATCCTTTATGGGTGGATTTTACATAGATAAATAAAATCGTATGATATAAGCATAATGAGGATGTTAAATTTGATGTATGCTTCTTCCTAAAATTTGTTTGTTTTATAGTGATTAAGATGATAACACAATGTTGACTGCTGTAACCCTATTTTGACATTTTACGAATTGTGTCTGTTTGTTTTGTTCACGCATCGTTGTCAATATAATGGAATTTGATGCGACTGTTATACAAGTGAGAGGTTTGGCTAGCCATAAAACCAGGTTCAATCCACCATTTTCTACATAAGAAAATGTCTGTACCAAGTCAGGAATATGACAGTTGTTATCCATTCGTTTGATGTGTTTGAACTTTTGATTTTGCCATTTGATTGAGGACTTTCCTTTTTGAATTTTCCTCGGAGTTCAGTATTTTTGTGATTTTACTTTTTACTTAGAATATCATATGAAATGATTTGAAAATGATTTGTTAACTTTGTTAGCTAGCATAGTGTGATTCATTGATGATTTGCTACAATGAATAAAATGTTAATGCATTCGAATTTTCTGTGTTTATCTATCTCTCTGGCTTCCGGTTGAGATCAAATTCAAATTTCAAATACTGTTCTATATTAACTGAACAAATAAGGTTGCAAGATGAGGAGTTTTACTATCAATGATGACAGTGGTAAGGAATCTCAGTTATTTATTTATAATTTCACACGTTCAATTAATACTATTCAGACATGTAAAAGGTGTTAACCTTTTAAATTCAGAAACTGTGCATTTCAGTATCTCTTTATAATTTTGTACTGTCAGGATTAATTTTCAAAATGAAAAAGGTGTAAAAGATGTTTAAACAGATCAAGACATGCATTTAAAGACTAGCTTCCCGAGCCAGGAGACAAAATTCACTAGCAAGTTTCATGTGTTAATTTTTCATGATGTTTACTGGCCAGATCCCGGGCAGTAGGGGCAAAGCTACATTCAGCAGATTTGGACCAAAACTATGACCCATCACCTATTCGACACCCTTCTAGTACACGTGGTTGCCCATGTTTTGTCAAATCTCGTTAGAGTCAAATTCGGAAGAGAAGTAGGAGAAACCTACACAGAGGGAACAATTCGTTCCTCATCGCAACCAAAGATAGTATTCTTTTTTACAATTAGAGGAGTAGCTAAGGTAAAATGAAGACAAATGCACTTTAAAGTTTGGGGGTCTCAGGGACAGAAAACATTTTGATCTGGATGTAAATGATTTAATCTGTGAATTGATAATTGATGCCAATTTATTGACGATTTGCTTGTGATTTGCTTGAGGTAGAAATATATGATTTACTTCTGATTTGTTAAAGATTTGATAACAATTTGTTTATAATTTCTTCAGAATTTGAAAACAATTTGTTTGTGATTTGCTTGAGGTAGGAATATGATTCACTTCTGATTTGTTAAAAATTTGATTACAATTTCTTAACAATTTGAAAACGATTTGTTTGTGATTTGCTTGAAGTAGGTGATCTCTGATTTGTTAATGATTTCAAAACAATTTCTTGACAATTTGTTTGTGATTTGCTTATAAATTGTAAGCAATTTGTTCGTGATTTGTTGTTGTGATTTGTTAGCTCATTTGCATGTGAAATTTTCACTTTCAAATCATAAAGAAATCATACGATTTGGTTATCATTTGTTAATATGATTTGTTCCTCAATTTGTTTTGTTTGGGAAAACCTTTGGAGCTATATCAGTTTGCGTGGAAATTAATAAAGAGCACGGCGACCTTTTCTTGGTGATATTTTAATGGCCGTCCGGCGTAAAAAATATCTGTTAACCAACAACCATCTTATGTGTACCAAAAGCCGTCAGCGATGCTCACACAGACAATTTGCTACCTTCGTGGACTAAAGTCTGCCTTTTCGCGGGATCCTATTAAACATCTAGTGTTGTCACTACCATGTGCTGTAGAAATTTCGTTACACAACATGACAGAAACATTCTTTGTTGGGACTCTATGTTGATAATTCGACATTGGATGTTTCATATACCCACTTTAGCCAAAAAATGATAATGAAACATTTTTGTTTGATATCGATCTATTGTTTGAATTGTAAATTTTCATATTCAATTTTTTTTTAAAGATTATCATTTGGAATATAGATTCTATTTTTGTTGGACTTGCGCTTTTATTGAAACTCAGTTCATGTAAGCTGTCACTTTTTTAAAGGTGCTTATCCGAGTCCTGGACTGCATTCCAGCGGACTTCATTCGTTTACTTTTGTGTACATTTTATACAGACCAGTAATTTTTTCAATTGTTTTTACCAATATTTTAGTTGCATGTAACATCTTGAACACTCAGAACAGCGAAAAAAAAAAAAAAATTAGATTTCAGAAATAGATAGCCTTTAGCCATCAACGAATAGCCGATGGCTTTTCAAGAGTTGTTTTCGTTAAAGGATGATTCCTTTATTTTTGTGCAATTTTTGCTCTTAACGACAAAAAAAAAAAAAAAGATAAAAAGAACATTACGTCAAGCATTAAGTATCTCATATAGTATTTTACAACCTTCATTGGTGGTAGTTCATATATATTTCTGCTGTTTTTTTGTATATAAGTTATTGTCCTGAATAAACATCTTTATGCGTTTGTGCGTTTTTGCGTTTCAGTTTTTATTGTGAAATTTCTTCGATCAACCATAACAAACTTTAAATTCGGCCGTTATAAATGTTTTCGCCAGAAATCCATGTATTATTATCTAATAGCTACAAATCTAATCATTAGCTAGGCCCTTAGATGAGATTTTCCGAGACGCTGGGTTTAAAGTGGGGAACCCCATTCAATTTATACAATATGCGGAATCTTTAAAAGATGCAGATGGGAATTTTCGGTCCTTATGAATGTGTTCGCAAGGAATTAAATTATAACTTCTTGTAGGATCATCAAAAAGCAACTATTTAGGACCCCCTTGGATTAAAGATCTACCAAGACAACGGATTTGAAAATTCAGTTAAACATATGTCTTTTTTAAACATAATATTAATGGACCTGGCACAATGATGTCTTGTCCAAAATATGATTATAGTACGACACAAACGGAGCAGGATTTGCTTACCCTTCCTGAAAACCATAAATCATCACGTTTTTTTAAAGGGTTCTTGTTGCTCAGATTTTATTTTGCAATGTTGTTTTTGTGGACTGTTGTGTGTCTTGTTGTTTTTCATTTTAGCTGTGGCTTTGTTGGTTTGTTTCGACCTTTTTTAGTGTGATTGCCCCTTTGGTATCTTTCACTCTCTCTTATATATGATATCACAATAATTATATATATGTAAACGTTCATATACATTTATATGGATACAATGTTGAATTAAAATAGACATAATAATTAGATGAGTGAAAAAAGAAAATGAAGAAATAGAAAAAGGGACATAAACAGGAGAAGTAGAAGGCAAGATATAAGGATATTTGTACGTGTGAGGAGTTGGCATTCTTAGTGTTTTACACAACAAGGAATATTTTAGATCGTGTTATATAGACAAACGCTTATTCATTCTGGTCGTAAGTTAGTCTGTCATCCTCAAACGTGTTAGCAATGGTGCACCTTCTCCAATTTGTAGAATACATGGGACATTCAAAGATTTAGACGAACATGTTCGAAACTTTATAATAGTTTAGAAATTGATCAAATCAAATAATCCATGTGTGATGGTTTCGTTATTGAAATTCTAAATATGTTTAACCGGGCTAAATATTATATATGACAATCATACGAATAAATCAGGAACGGGGGTTCAACCTGTAATTTAGTAGTTGTTGTTTGTTTCTGTATATTATATTTTTTTGTCGTATACAGTTTTGTAAATCAATCAAGCCGTTGATTTTTTTCTCGTTTGAATTGTTTTACCATTATGGTAAATGGTGTCGGCGTTTGCTTAATGTGGAAGTGCATACATTTACGACGTTTTATAGCTTATACGCACAGTTTCTTCTTTTCGTTAGTGATATATAGTCATCATTTGCACTGATCTACGAACGGCCGTCTGTCCGTCGCTCCAAAATATTTTGCAACATTTTAGTTTAAGAAATTTCTTTAAAGTCTGGTAATAATTTCGTCATATTTCCAACAACTTTGTTTTTTTTTAAACATTACAAATATAACAAACAATGCTTTAACTTTTGGAACACTATCGCAAAGTTTAAGGAATACATGTGTAGCTATTTATTGAGATAAACTGTATTAATCTTTAAACTTCGGAATTGTCTAGTAACTATTTCCAAATGGCGTACCGTTAAGACGTTCGAGGCTATTCAAGTAATAATCAAACTTTGGTTAACACAACAGCATTGTCAGCCAAGTAGTTAATTGTTGTTTGACAAACTCGAAAAGAGGGGGAAAAGTTATTAAAAGGCTACTTAGCATTTACTTAATTTTTATAACGAAATAGATGTGCACAATATTTTAGATACAGATAGTGCATTTCTAAATATAAAACACTTTTAATTTTTAATAGAAACATTTGAAATAAATATTTCAACAGTGTTTATTTTAAAATTGGTCAAGTCTGTAGGGCGGCAAAAGTAGAAGTTATTGTTATTTTTTTTTCTCCTCACTGAATGCGATACTTTTAATACTAATCCGTAAATGTGATTAAGTTTTCGGTATACTTCTTATCAATAGAGTATGCATGTACCAACCAAAGAAAGATGACTGTATCCCGGGTTATTACTTCTGAAAAAGAAAGAGAAATCAAATCAAATCTGGAACTAGTCTCGGTTACCCAGACGGTTGAATTTTACAAATCAATATGTGATGATCTGTGATACAAGTGGAAAATATCAATGAATTAAAAAAATATATTATAATCAAACATAACTCTGTTAAAAAATTGTGTATTTACAATAAGTAGTTTTTAAGTAAACAAGTTAGTTAAGTTGTTTAAACGAGTTAGTTAATTCGTTAAAACAAGTTAGCTAAGTTGTTAGCTAAGTCGTTATAACAAGTAAGCTTAGTCGTTATAACGACTTAAAAATAAAACTCCAATCAAATAAAAACCAAAAACTGCTAATTTTCCTTAAAATTACCAATTCAGGGGCAGCAATCCAAAAACGCGTTGTCTGATGTGTCTGACAAATTTTGGGCAGATAGATTTTGACCTGATGAACATTTTACCCCTTGTCAGATTGGCTCTTAATGCTTTAGTTTCAGAGATATAAGCCAAAATCTACATTTTACCACAATGTTCTATTTTTAGACATGGTGGCCATCTTGATTATTGGGCGGGGTCATCGGATACCTTTTTTAAACTAGGTACCCTAAGGATGATTTTGACCATATTTGCTTTAATTTTGCCAGTAGTTTCAGAGGAGAAGATTTTTGTAAAAGTTAACGACGACGACGGATGCCAAGTGATGAGAAAAGCTCATTTAGCCCTCTGGGCCAGGTGAGCTAAAAAAGCAAAACGGACAAAAAGCAACGGTCAAAAAGCAAAAGTGTCGGACAAAAAGCAACGGTCAAAAAGCAAAAGTGTCAAAAGCAACGGACAAAAAGCAAAAGTGTCGGACAAAAAGCAAAATTATCGGACAAAAAGCAAAAGTGTCGGACAAAAAGCAAAATTATCGGACAAAAAGCAAAAGTGTCGGACAAAAAGCAACGGACAAAAAGCAAAATTATCGGACAAAAAGCAAAAGCGGACAAAAAGCAAATTGTGGACAAAAAGCACCGTATCAATCGTATTTTTCATATGTAGGATCCCCTATATTATAGACATGATAGACGTCTTTTAAATCATCACTTTGTAAATTTGACGGACGACATCACGAGTTGGTTGACCGTTATGGAATATCCGTTTCACAGATGACAACGGATATGTTCCAATTGTCGAAACTACAATCCCGTCACCTTTACACCGAATGTGACCTAGCGAATTAGACATATCACCGAGTTTGTACTAATATGAGCAACACAACGGGTGTCATATGTGGAGCAGGATCTGCTTATCCTTCCGGAGCACCTGAGATCACCCCTAGTGATTGGTGGGGTTTGTGTTGCTCAGTCTTTAGTTTTCTATGTTGTGTCTCAGTTACTGGTGTTTGTCTGTTGGTTTTTTCCTTTTTTTGCCATGGCGTTGTCAGTTAATTTTCGACTTATGAGTTTGAATGTCCCTTTGGTATCTTTCGCCTCTTTTTTAAACCTACACATGTAAATGCAAAATTCAAAGATTTCATATCTACTAAAACCCTCACTTAAGAAATAAAATATCTAAAAATTGGAAATCTGTTTGAGGTAATTATCCAATGAAGACTTATAAATATATATCACTAAAAGAAGCTGATTAATTGATTGTTCTCTTTACGTCCAGTGGTAAATATGTCATACATATTCATGACGAGATACAACGTGGGTCGATCTGAAACAAATGTTAACAAATTTAGAGGTACACTTTAATAAGATAGCGTTTTGGCCTGAGACAAAATGTATGCCATACTAGAATAAAGTTGAACCATGCTGAAAATCGTAAGTAGCTATTAACGAGGGTCTGGATGGAGTCCTTCATTCCTCTATTCTTTATTTTTTTATGCCCATTATTTTTTATTCTTTATATTTAAGCACCTCATTATACTCTATTCTTTATTTTTTTTGGTCCATTTTACTCTATTCTTTTATATTTTTTGCCCATTATTCTCTATTCTGTAAACCCCCACCCACACCCTCATTAACCTCCCTCACGCCTTTTGTTGTCCATGGTAGACGAATGCAAAAACAAAATGAAATGAATTTTCAGGCAATAACGGCCACTATAAGTAAATGAGATATGCATTTACTTTGTAAATAAAATCCTATAGCAACCACAATTTCCCGGTTTCGGATAGGTTTGGATCTCCACTCAAATACCGTCTGATTATTAACCGGAGATAAGCAATCAAAGGCAATTTAATTCTATGAAATTGTAAATTATGGTATTTCGCTGCCCGTTTTTTTCCAAATCCTAGTTGGGACCCCCTGATTATTTGGGGCGTGTCTAATTAGTATTTACTTTTAGTAAATAGAATCTCAACTTTAAGACCTACACCAGGTGAAAAAGGTCGAGGTGCAATCAGTAAACAAAAAATATCCTCTATGAAATAAGATCGTCCCAGGTATCTTTGATAATTACTTTTCGTTGAATAACAATGAAAAATGCACGAAAAGGTTTGTTAATGTCAATAATTACTTGTCATTTAACTTTTACTGATTTACAAACCCAAGTTTTTGAAACCTAATTCCCTTAAAATTGACGCGTCTAAATCTGATTCGCTCAAATGATAGTTAAACAGTACTCAGACTGATGTATACAAATAACAGTTACACTGTGTATCATCGCCACCGGAAATTGGGTACTAACGAAGCGGAGAGAAATGGAAAAAAAAGTAAACAAGGTAAGAATTCATTCAATTTAAAGCATTTATACTGATTTGACGAGGGTACCGCATAAGAAATGATTTTCTGATATATAATTCTTTAAGTTATTAGGCCGATAAGTACAAAATTAAGACAAGATTTTGTGTTATACTCCAGAACTTGCCACTTAGTACCTGAAAATTTTGAGGTCGATCGTCCTCTGTCGCCCCATTGGCAAGATATTCAACTGTTTTTCATTATTTTTCCAGACACGTTTTTAGATTATGATAGTGTGGCATCATATTTACTGAAAATTGTTGTCAAAATGATGGTTTTTAAAGAATATAGACCATAAAAAAATGAAGTCTAGGGTACGACAACTTGCTCGTGTTGACATATTTACTGTATGGCAACTTGTTTTCAACAGTATGGCAACTTGCTAATTTCAAAATATTTATTTGCCGTTTTTTTCAAGAAAGTAAAGTATTAGGTTCAAATATCTAATTATGCATTTGATAAAAATACAATTCGCTTGACACCATTTAAGATGTATACACAATATAAGGCTTGAACACAGTCCTATTACATCTTTTACATACCTGATGTATACAATATGAATACGGCATATACAAAAGCTGGCAAATGTTGTAACTTTCGGAAAGGCATGTCACAGTTTTACTGACCTGCTGTTATGCCCCTGACGTAGCTTTAAATGTTACCAATGTCCGTCCGACCCGTCTGTTCCGTCCGTCCAGAAAGTCCCAAAAATTGGTTTCCGTTCTCTAACTTTAGTATGCCTTAACCAAATGCCTTAAAACTTACACGAAATGCTTATCACCACAAAACACAGATCAAGTTATAAATTGGGTAGCGTCACTGTTACCGTTTTTGAGTTATGCCCTTTTATAAATGAAAAAAAGCTAAATCTGTCGGTTCTGTTCTCAAACTTTAAATTGCCTCAACCAAATGTTTTAACCATACAACATTAGTCAGCATTTGCATATAAGTGATGAACATTTCGGGGATGGATTTTGGGTGGAGGGAAGGAAGGAGGTAAGGGCAGGATAATTTTCCGCATTGAATATTTAGAACCATTAAGTGAATGAATTCTCTTTCAATTTTCAGATAAAATGAAATATAAATGAATTATCATTCTCTGCAAAAAAAAAGTGTGTATTGCTACACCACGGCACCATGTTAAGGGAGGTTTGAGTGCTCACAAACATGTTTAACCCCGCCTCATTATATATGTGTCTGTCCATGGTCAGGAACATGTAATATAGCGGCTGTCGTAAGTTGCTGCCTGACATATTTGTTTATGATTTTGTCATAAATCAGGCAATTTTGATACGGTATGGGTTTTGTTCATTGTGATGTGTATAGTGACCAATAGTTGGTCAAATCTATTTCATTTGGACTTTGTTTGAAAGTCATCTCAGTGAAAACCATTCCACGTCTCCTTTTTCAATTAATGTTATTGTCTTATTTGTAAAAGGCAGATACAGCCAATATACTAGATTAAGAACATTAATTTTCTAAAAAAAAATTCATCTCTATATCGTAAGAAATTAACAAGCTCGGTGGCTAACACTGTTTGAATTTAAAACAATATTAACCTTAGATTAATCATTTGTGGAAAGAATGAAAGAAGAATCCGATACAAGGGATACAAATCCGACTGTGGCTACAGCATAAACTACTTATATAAACTTTCTACTTGAGAATAAAGATGACCTTGTATGAAGTTTTTTTTTGGTTGTCATCTTAATATTATATACTTATTAATACAATTCACAAAAGCTAGCATCTTTCGACTTGTAAGTTTAAAGAATTATAATTAACATCTAATAAGGACAGGTTGAAGTGTTTTGAATCCTGATGGTGCAATCTCATTAATCCTTTAGGAAAATCCACGTAAATTTAAATGTTGATTTGATAGCGTTCATTTATTTATTTGCCCTCGTAAACAGTTTTGTTAAAATACCGAAATCGGTAAATTCTTATCGTGAAAGAATAAGTCGAGTACACCTTTTACATTGAGGCGTGCTTAAGTTGCACTTTTTCTTCTTATTAAGAAAATGATTTTAATTTTAGCATCTATCTAAAGATTAGATTATTTACACACACAAAAATAGGGCTAACTGTTGATTTTGAAACTCTATGAATTCACATTTATATTCAACCAAACAGATAGGCTGAGATCCATACCTTTATAAGTTTCAAAACAGAGAAGGTGTGTTTGAAAACAAATAATCACGCACTGCTATATCTTTTAAGGTAAATGCAAGTCTTACTTGTATTAATTATATAATTTTAATTGGCACAATATCACATTAAAATTTACTGAGAAATATTATACATAGTAATCATGAAAATGTACTACTGTAACAATGAAAATTCGGACGAATACACTCCTTTTCACTACCCCTCCATCTACTACTTTAAGTTTAGGCCAAACAGCCTTAGCAACAGTCTTTTATTATTTTTTCCCTGTAAATAAAAAGATTGATTGAATTTACTTAAACTATAAAAAAAATACAATCTTATTTTCAATAAGAAACATAAAAAATTAATTCGAAACACAATTCATGATTTATTTCTCCTAATTTTCAATGAAAACAAAGTATTTTCTTCACTTTTCTTTTAACAAATTATTCATTTCAGAAATTAAAAAATATAAACAATGATGAAGACCGTACCTTGACCTATAATGGTTTACTTTTATAAATTGTGACTTGGATGGAGATTTGTCTCATTGGCACTCATACCACATCTTCCTATATCTATTTTACCCAGCACATTCTTTATTTTGTCTGTCCGAAGTCACGAGCCTGTAGTTCGGTGGTTGTCGTTGGTTCAGCTGTATCATATTTGTTGTTTTTCGTAAATTGTTTTGTTATGAGTTAGGCCGTTAGTTTTCTTGTTGAATCCTTCCACAATTTTCACGTCGGGGCTTTTATAGCCGACTATAAGGTACGATTTTTTCGTTTTGAAGGCCAAACGATAGCATATAATTGCTTACATACACTTTATTTGACCCTGGTGGATATTTATCTTGTTTGCAATCATACAACATCTCCACTGTTTATATTAAAAAAAAAAAAAAAAAAAAAGCACCAACAAAAGATGAATGGTCGGGTTTTTTTATTGAACATTCAAAATTTCACCATAACAACAAATAAGACAACAGTCGATAGTATTATAACGATATATGAATGTATTTAGGATAATATGGTTGAAAAAAACCTTTATGTCTTTAAAACACAAAGTCAAATAGAGGTACGCAACGAAAACTTCTGAACGAAATTAACGGCATATATTTTATAATATTTGATAAGTAGTTTATTTTGTATATTTGTAAGCCGGTAAAGCTTTGATACAGCCAAAATATCGTCACTTGATATTATCTAAACAGTGATTAATTTCATCTTTAAATTACAATATATTGCAAGACGCCGTACAGACAAAAGTTGTTATTTTGCAATTCGCCGTACAACATCCTGGAATTCGCCGTACAATAAACAAACAGTGTTTTTGTCCATATTTTTAAAACATCTTTATGACAACAAATTTCAGTCAATATGATGCCACACTATCATAATCTAAAAACGTGTCTGGAAAAATAATGAAAACCAGTTGAATATCTTACCAATGGGGCGACAGAGGACAATCGACCTCGAAATTTTCAGGTACTAAGTGGCAAGCTTTGGAGTATAACACAAAATATTGTCTTAATGTTGTACTTATCGGCCTAATAATTTAAAGAATTATAAATCAGAAAGTCATTTCTTAAGCGGTATCCTCGTCAAATCAGTAGAAATGCTTTAAATTGAATGAATTCTTACCTTGTTTACTTTTTTTTTTCATTTCTCTCCGCTTCGTTGGTACCCAATTTCCGGTGGCGATGATACACAGTGGTTACCTAATTGCATCGAAAACGAGCCAATTAAATGGCGGTACATCATTTAATTATTTAGTTATTATAAATTGTGTAGCTTTAAATTAATACCATAGGATGGTTTTATAAATTAAGGGGTAAATTTATATTTTTGAATTCCAATCTTTCAAAATAATGATTTTTTTATTTTATGAACGTGTAAATTAAAACCCTAGACAGACATCATTTACAACTGACCAATGAATGTTCTGCACAAGAACTTCTCGTTATATATATTTGATGTTAATAGTGATATAGATTTGTAAAGACCAGTCCATATGAAAACAGTAAGTAAATCTCGTCCACCAAATAGTTTTTTAAACAGCATGTTTCACAACTTCTAATCGAACAGACCTAGATGCATTAGGTCCTTCGGAAAATTCAGGTAAATGTTCATTTTGATTTTGATTATGTATTTTTCCCTACACTATGTGTCGGTGACATGCAAATGCAAAATAATTAGTTTTCTCTGTTCAGTCCATATAATTAATAAATCTTGTTTTGTTCGTTTTATTTTATTAAAACACTATGCCTGTAAACTTCAATGAATAACATCGTATCGAAACAGCCTAAATGTGGCTCGCTCAAAACGTGTATATACATACATGAGATATTTTGGCAAGATTGGTCATCATTCTTAAATTGAAATACAATGTATTACATGACAATAAACACTTTTATTTTAGTCGTCCGTTATTCTCTTAACACGTCTAAATTAAGCATGAACTCCTAAAAAAAAAAAGTTTTATCTTTCTTGTTCTTTAAGTGTCTGACATAATTATAGATGATAGACCGTACTAAAACAGTAGATAAGAACCATAGTAAAAAAAAAATAAAATAAAAATAGATATAAGTGTTCAGTCATGTATTGGTTTGCAAAGAAATAACTAAATGAAACATTATAACATTGTACAAGATCTTTGTCTTCGTGTACTGTTTACATGGAATAATTCATGAAGTTGATTGATTGTTGTTTACTTTACGTTCAGTGGCAAATATTTCAGGCATGTTCATGACGGGAACAGATAAAATTTAAATAAAGTACGTAGGTCTTGCGTCGTGCAATAAGGAGTCGACTGTGAGGTTGGACGGGAAATTTGGAATTCTACTGGAAAATAAGGGTATATTGGTCAGAAATTTAGCCTTGAAACAGCGTGTCACATACGGAATTGGTGCAAGAGTTATAAATGTACAGAAAACGTTGTTGCATGAAATCTACTTTGAATATTTAAGTGTAGTTTCCAATAACATCATTTAATGTATCTAATTTAGGTAAGTTACTTTTAGCTCGCTCTTGTAACTGTGAGAATTTCATGAAACTGTATTGTTTATTGTACTTCAGTTTTTTTGGAATGATATTATATACTACCGACCACCTAGATGGTCTCGTGGAAGCGTGTTCGCTCGAGTGCAGGGGTCGTTGGTTCAAACAGCGGCCGGGTCAAACATAGACGTTCAAATTAGTATTTGTGGTTTCAACGCTAAGCACGTGGCATTAAGAAGAAAGAGCAAAGACAGGTCAGAAATGTGTCCGATTAGGTATACTTTTCTTCCTGCGAACTGTTACCTTGTTAACTAAAACATTAAATCCGGCTCAGCGTGTCGGTCTAGTACAAAGCAGTGATAATATTCATGTAACATTTACATGTTCTTGTTTTGTATCTGAATTTAATTTGCCGCTGGACGTTAAGCAGCCATCCAATATCATCATTCATTCTACCGTTACTATATAGTGAAGTGTTTATCTTGTACTGGTGTTTATAAGACATTCTTTGGTTTCAGCTAACTGAGATTAAAAAAAAAAAGGTGATATTTTTCCACCACAAAAGAATGTTCTTGTGACTGTTGGGATATCTTTGACGGTAAATAATATTAAATTAACTCCTTATGTGTTAGTCATGGGGTGGTCTTTAGCTTGATAGTCTGTATATTCTATTATAAAATACTGTATATTAATTCTAAATATTTTGATTTTCTGTGTCGTTGGGTTGCTGTCTCATTATTGTATACCCTTATCTGCTTTTATTTAAACTCAAAGGACTGACTTGGGTTTAGAAATACTAACATCTCTGGACTTCTCCCGCCCAACAGTAAACCCTTGTCAAAGAGGTGCGTAAGTGTGGCTTTGTGGATGTATAAATACGCAGCTACGTCCAGTTGAAATGGAGGTGTATATCCGATGCCTCATGTAGCGAGAGTCTCTTGCTCTCGACACGTTTAAGAACCATTTGAATAAACTCTTTGATGGGAAAATAAGATCTACACACAGGTTTAATGATTGAAATCTTTAAACAGCAACAAAGGTCAGCTATATCTTCAAATAAGTCACATGGCTGATTTTAACACATGTTTTGCGCCTTTTGCAAATACAATTGTAGATGAAAAAACAATTTAAATGACAAAAACGGTCAGTAAGACAATATCTACATTTAAATAAACGGCAAAAATAATTTGAATTCTTACAGAAATTGTTGCCTTTAAAACACCCTTTAATTCATTTCCGCCTTTATGAAAACTTTTACCAGATACAGAAAAAACTTTGAACAACACATATTGGCACCCTGACAAGACTGCCATCCTTGTTCGCTTCAATATATGAGTTATTGCTACTCAATGAAGATGTTTGTTCTGCTTTACTCTCCTTCCCATAGTTTTGCTGGATAGGATACAATTTAACCCCTGATATGGAATACGTTATTTAATATTAGAAAAAAAAAATCACAAATTGAAAGAGCCAAATGAGGAAGGAAAAGCTAAAAGTTAAGTTCATTGCAGATCTTTCTGCTATTGGTGAAAAAAAATCTAAAATAAAATCATAAAAACCATAAAACATCCAAAGTCCTGACACGATTTAATTATGATTCCATTTCTGAACTTCAATCACCATATTATAAATCAATTCCATTGTCTGTCAACATTTTACCCTTCGGCATTTTTATTTTAGCATTGGTACAATTAAAAATCCGAAACAAAGTTACCGTTTTATTGAGTTGTATATAATATTCAGCTGACTGTTAAGTTACCATCATAAACCTTTTATTGCAGATAAAACCATATCGATCGTTTTGATTTTAATTGACAAAAAAAAAAAAAAAAAAAAAAAAATAATAATCATCGTATCTTTCATATGTAGGATCCACTTTTTTAGACGTCTTTAACCTATCTATGTAAATTCAAAATTCAAAGATTTCACATCTACTAAAACCCTCGCTTAAGAAATCAATGTCAAAACATTGTTAATGTGCTTGACACATTTATCGAAAGGAGACTTATGATTTTACATCACTAAATGAAGCTGAATAATAGATTGTTATCTTAACGTCCAGTGGCAAATATGTCATGCATATTCATGGCGAGATGAAAAGTGGTTCGATCTGAAACAAATGTCAATAATTTTAGAGCGACATTTTAATAATATAGAACGTTGGTTATAAGCAAAACGCATACCTTACTCATGTTACTAAAGTTGAACCATGATGAAAATCGTAAGTTAGGCTAATAGGCCGTTTTTTTTCCTCATCCTATTTGGACCTCATGATTCAACAGGGGTTGTCTTATAAGTCATGCCTGATAAACTTTTAGCAAATAGAACCTCATCTTAAAGACCTACACCTGGTTAATAAGTTCGAGGTACAACAAGTAAACAAAAGAGATCATTTATGAAATGAGATCGTTCAAGGTATCTTCGATAATTATTTTGCGTTTTCGAGTTGTTGTCTCGGTGACAAATCACATTTCCATTGTCTTTTCTTTATATAAAGAAACGATTGATTGATTGTTTGTTGCTTTATGTAACAACGACGAGGATCATTTATTAATGCGTTTCAATAGTAATTTTCTTTAAAGATTGTTTCATATGGAATAATAAAAGAAAAAAACGACCTTAGAATTTACAGGGTACTATAAAATAAGGAGATGTGATATGGTTGCCAATAAGACAACTATCCACCGAGACCAAATGATGTAGATGTTAGCAACTATAGGTCTACGTACGGCCTTCAACATTGAGCAAAACCCATACCGCATAGCAAGATATAAATGTCTCCGACATATCTAAATGTAAAACAATTCAAATGAGAAAACAAACGATCTGGTTTATGTACACATTTTTAAACAAACATATAACAAACATGATATACAGTAATGAACGGCAACTACTGAATTCCAGGTTCCGGACTTGGGACAGGCACATATAGAATGTGGCAGGGTTAAACATCATTTCGAACACTTAAGACACACATAACCTATCTGAATGTATTCGCCTTTACTGAAAATTAGTTTCGCCAATAACAACTACAGTTGGGTGCAGACCAAGCATTACTTGTAGACGGGCCGAAAAAAGTTAACGCGGCGCTTACTCGCGTGCACTTCAAGTAAACGCCGCGTTAACTGTGCGTTTACTCCGAAATTTCAGTAGACATGAAAAGTAAACGGGCGTTTACTTTCTCGTTTACCTCCGCGTTAACGCAAAATCGGCGCGTCTTCTAATTTTGTAAAGAGTAAACGGGCGTTTACTTTCGCGTTTATTTCCGCGTTAACGTGAAAAAAGGCCAGTCTTCTAGTTTCGTCAAAAGTAAACGCACGTTTACTGTGTGTAGTAAACGCGCGTTAACGCAATGACATCGTATCCTGGATACACTGACCTTAAATATCAAATAATAAAGTACAGCATAATTAAATGACCAACTGTTCATTTTCGATTGACATATTGACGATTACAGTTAATCAATAATGTTATTACACCTCTTCAATTAATTGAAATTAATCATAGTAAATTTCTTTTCTGCACAAATAAAGAGTTCAAGCATGTCTTTTTTTAATCAAAGAATTAAATTATCACCAAAATCCAGCAGTTTCACATCTCAGACTGTCTTACTCAGGATGACTCATAAAATAATTTGACCTCATTAACCAAAACTGACCATATTTCGTTCACCAAGTAAATCTATATAGCCGCACAGTAAATCACAGTTATATAATTTATAAATTTAGTCATATTTATAGACCAGGAGGGACTGTATAATACAAATGACAGCAATATTGGAAAACAATGACTAAAAAATTTGGTATCAATTTATAGTGCCAGCATCTGCTCTTTTTATTCAAAATATTGAATCATTAACAAATATCATAAGTTTTCATACCTCAGACTCGTATAACAAAATTATTTGTCCGCGTTAAATAAAATTGACCAAATTCGCACTTTATTATGAAAAATTTTATAGCGGAATAGTAAATCAGTTATATTTTGTTATCTGGATGGGTTGTATAATACAACTGACAGCAATATTGGAAAAAAAAAATAACTAAAAATTTTGGTTCGCATCAATTTATAGTGCCAGAATGTGCTCTTGTTATTCAAAATATTTAATCCTAAACAATTATCAGTAGTTTTCATACCTCAGACTGACTTGTATAACAAAATTATTTGTCTGCGTCAACAAAAATTGACCAAATTTGGACTTATGATGTAAATTTTTATAGTGGCATAGTAAATCAGTTATATTTTGATATCAGGATGGGTTGTATAATACAAATGACAGCAATATAGGAATACAATAACTAAAAAATTTGGTTCGCATCAATTTATAGTGCCAGCATGTCATCTTTTTATTCAAAATATTTAATTGTAAATAAATATCAGTAGTTTTCATACCTCAGAATGACTTGTATAACAAAATTATTTGTCCAATTCAACCAAAATTGACCAAATTTGCACTTTATTATGAAAATTTGTATAGCGCAATAGTAAATCAGTTATATTTTTATATCAGGATGGATTGTATAATACAAATGACAGCAATATTGGAAAAAAATAACTATAAATTTTCGTTTGCATCAATTTATAGTGCCAGCATTTCCTCTTTTTATTCAAAATATTGAATCGTTAACAAATATCAGTAGTTTTCATACCTCAGACTGACTCGTATAACAAAATTATTTGTCCCCGTCAACCAAAATTGACCAAATTTGGACTTTGTTATGAAAATTTTTATAGTGGCATAGTAAATGAGTTATATTTTGATATCAAGATGGGTTGTATAATACAACTGACAGCAATATTGGAATACAATGACTAAGAAAATTGGTTCGCATCAATTTATAGTGCCAGCATGTCCTCTTGTTATTCAAAATATTTAATTGTAAATAAATATCAGTAGTTTTCATACCTCAGAATGACTTGTATAACAAAATCATTTGTCTGATTCAACCAAAATTGACCAAATTTGCACTTTATTATGAAAATTTGTATAGCGCAATAGTAAATCAGTAACTGTTATATTTTTATATCAGGATGGATTGTATAATACAAATGACAGCAATATTGGAAAAAAATAACTAAGAAGTTTTGGTTCTCATCAATTTATAGTGCCAGCATGTCCTCTTGTTATTCAAAATATTGAATCGTCGACAAATATCAGTAGTTTTCATACCTAAGATTGACTCGTATAACAAAATTATTTGTCTGGGTCAACCAAAATTGACCAAATTTAGATTTTATTATGAAAATTTTTATAGCGGCATAGTAAATCAGTTATATTTTGATATCAGGATGGGTTGTATAATACAACTGACAGCAATATTGGAATACAATGACTAAAAAATTTGGTTTGCATCAATTTATAGTGCCAGCATCTCCTCTTTTTATTCAAAATATTGAATCGTTAACAAATATCAGTAGTTTTCATACCTCAGACTGACTTGCATAAGAAAATTATTTGTCTGCGTCAATTAAAATTGACCAAATTTGCACTTTATTATGAAAATTTATATAGCGCAATAATAAATCAGTTATATTTTTATATAAGGATGGATTGTATAATACAACTGACAGCAATATTGGAAAAAAATAACTAAAAATTTTGGTTCGCATCAATTTATAGTGCCAGCATGTCCTCTTGTTATTCAAAATATTTAATCCTAAACAAATATCAGTAGTTTTCATACCTCAGACTGACTCGTATAACAAAATTATCTGTCCGCGTCAACCAAAATTGACCAAATTTGGACTTTATTATGAAAATTTTTATAGCGGCATAGTAAATCAGTTATATTTTGATATCAGGATGGGTTGTATAATACAACTGACAGCAATATTGGAATACAATGACTAAGAAAATTGGTTCGCATCAATTTATAGTGCCAGCATGTCCTCTTGTTATTCAAAATATTTAATTGTAAATAAATATCAGTAGTTTTCATACCTCAGAATGACTTGTATAACAATATTATTTGTGCGATTCAACCAAAATTGACCAAATTTGCACTTTATTGTGAAAATTTGTATAGCGCAATAGTAAATCAGTTATATTATTATATCAGGATGGATTGTTTAATACAAATGACAGCAATATTGGAAAAAAAATAACTAAAAAATTTGGTTTGCATCAATTTATAGTGCCAGCATCTCCTCTTTTTATTCAAAATATTGAATCGTGAACAAATATCAGTAGTTTTCATACCTCAGACTGACTCGTATAACAAAATTTATTTGTCCGCGTCAACCATAATTGACCAAATTTGGACTTTATTAAAAATACAACGACTAGAAAATTTGGTTCGCATCAATTTATAGTGCCAGCATGAGGTCTTTTTATTCAAAATATTGAATCGTAAACAAATATGGAAAAATAGAAGTAGTTTTTATACCTCAGACTGACTCATATAACACAATTATTTGTCTGCACTTACCTAAACTGACCATATGTGCAATTTGAAATGATTATAGTTGCATAATGAACTGTCACTAAAGTCAGTAGTTCTGGATGGTTTGTATTTAAAAAAAAATTAATAAATAACGGCTTCATCCAACACTGACATGACTGATTCATGAAATTTTAAATGAAAAGTATTAAAAGTTCTCTTCTTAGAAAAGAGTACTGTTAATTTATTTTGTCGGTTTATTGATTTCGTTTGAAGCCTAGCGTCCAGGGCAATTTTCATGTTCAGAACGAGGATATTTTTCGGACGTCCCCGATATCATATATAATCGTTACGGATAAGTTTGTTAGGGAACGAAGCAACGAAAACCATGATGTTGATATCCCATCATATAAAAATGTTTTTCCGAAGTGTTGGATAACCTATCTATCGGGTACCACGATTTCCCGAGAAATACAAGAAAACGTAATATCCCCAAAACAAACTGATATATCCGATAACAAGATTTTGTATGGTGTTATACTGCTTAATTAGTTTAACAGCATACAACAATGAGGTTTACGGCTCGATTTTTGTACATGTAACTTTTTAAAAGGAAAAATAGCAAATCTGCTACTCAGTGAAGTTATTGGAACTGATTTTTAAATTCTTTCTTTTAAATATTTCGAATTAAAACTGATTTTGAATTGTTCTGGTTTGAAATACATATACGTAAAATATTAAGATAAAAGTCGTTTTAATAAAACAAATGTACAAATAAACACGCTGTTTATTTCTTAATTTACACAATCAGTTAACGCGAAAAGTAAACGCGCGTTTACTTTCAAGTGCACGTAATAATAAAGTTGTCCAATCTGTAGTAAACGCCCGTTTACTTTTAAGTGCACGTAAAAATCAACTTGTGAAATCTGAAGTAAACGCCCGTTTACCACTGACTAAACGGACACAGAGTAAACGCGCGTTTACTCGGGTAGACATTTGAAATTTCCATTTTGACCAAGTTAACGTAATTATAGTAAACGCGCGTTTACTAGTAAACGCGAAAATTGAAGTGAACTAACGGAATATGTGCACGCTGCGTTAACGTGCGTTTACTTTATGTAATGCTTGGTCTGCACCCAACTGTAATATTAAACTTCCTGTATCCATGACAAAACGCTTGCTGATAGCTTTTTTGCAGTCGGACGTTTCGTCATGAGGTATCACCAGCCCAGTGGTCTACATTCATGTGCTGACATTAAGTATCATTCATGCAGTCATCTTCTGTAAATTTACCGTACATTATTTTTTTTCTACTTCAAGGCACAACATTATGGAATATTTGGTTTTTAATTGCTCTTCAACATAATTATTGTTTTAGCATTCCACCTGCTTAGATGCGGGCACCACCGACGAGTCACAATAATATTTCAATTTCTTTGTTAGAAATTTACCAAATAAAGATTTTGAGGGGACATATGCACTTTAGTCTTATTTTTGTTCTAAATCAGTTTGACTGTCTCTGTTTAATTTATTCACAACTTTATACACCTTGGCGATTAAAACCATGACAGTGTATTGCCTCCTATCTTTTGTTGAAGACTATATGGTACCCTCTCGATATCGTTTGGTTAGTTTTGTAGTTGGGTTACTGTATCATTGGCATATACCCTACATCACTTTATATTTATTATAGACATAGTCTGGTTAAAAATAAAAACAACAGATGTATAGTTTGCTAGAAAAAAATATTAATCAAGAATGAATTTGTGACTAACTGCTATGTTTTACAACTTGAAGCAGATGTCTTTAAGCATTGACAAGTGTTGCCGCTCGTGATGTCTGTAAATCCCCCTATAAAAGAGTCAATGCATCATCGGCATACAGAGAAATCAAAATATGAAATGAAGTAAAATTCCAATTATTCATCAAAAATTGATTGTTGCAATTTCAGGAAAAGTTGCGCATAGATACAGTGGAGATCACTTCTAACCTCTCATTAGAACTGTCAGAATAATCTGTCATAGAACTGTTATAACCTGTCCTAGAACAGTTCTACCTAGAACAGTTCTACCCTAGAACTGTTCTAAGTAGAACTGTCAGAATCAGTTCTAGGTAGAACTGACTAAATCAGTTCTAGGTAGAACTGTCAGGATCAGTTCTAGGGTAGAACTGTCTAAAACTGTTCTAGGGTAGAACTGTCTAAAACTGTTCTAGGTAGAACTGTCCAAATCAGTTCTAACCGTAGAACTGTCAGCAGAACTGACTAAATCAGTCAGGACTGTAGAACAGTTCTAAATGACGTCACTGCAGTAAGGGCACTTTAGAATTTAGAAGAAAAAATCAGTTCCAATTACTTTACTATATAATAGCAGATTTTCTATATTTTTACTGATCAAACGTTACATTTACAAATATCGAAGTGGATAGAAAGGTTATCCAACTCATCGGAGAAATATTTTATAAGATTGCATATAAACATCATTGTTTACGTTTCTTCGTTCCCCGTTTTAACAGTCTCTTCCTAAATATAACTCTGCATTTAATTCATGGAATTTTAATCGTAATTTACCTTGTTTCCTTGGATTTACATTCATGATTTAAGATTCTGTTTTGACAAATGTTCAAACGAAAATTGTACAGTGGATGAATTATGGGATATTAATGAAAAAGTGTTGTATAACGTGAAAAAACAATGTACATTTGCACCATCTCGTCAATTTAGCCAGACTTATCCATAACGATTAGAAATGATATCTGGGAGTCTTGAACGTCAGAAAAATATACTCGATCTGAACATGAATGAAACATTTGCCACTGGACGTTAGGCTACAAACAAAATCAATCATTTTTCTTTGCCTGTTTCAAATTATATTAACAGTATACTATTCCAAGAAGAGAACTTCTCATACGTGTACTTTTCATTTTAAAATAAAGTATATGAATCAGTCATGTGAGTGTTTGATGATGCCGTTAAATAGTTTTGTTTAAAAAAACAAACCATCACAAACTACAGACTCAAAAAGTCACTTTAGTGACGATTCATTATTATGGATACAGAGAGGAAATAATGGCACGCTAAATTAATGTGGACAAAATTTTTAGATATGGTATACATTGTGTTCCAAAGCTGGTGTCATCTTTATCATACGATCCGTCCTGACATAGAAATATTATTGGTTTACAATGAGGCCATATATATTTATTTGATAAAGTGTAAATATGTTCAGTTTTGGTTGATGCGGTCAAATAATTTTGTTAAAACGAATCAGTCTGATATATTGAAACTACTGAAATTTGTTTACGATTCATTATTTTGAATAAAAAGTAGACATGCTGGTACTCTTAATTGATGTGGAAATTTTTCCAATAATTTGCTGTCATTTGAATTATACAATCCATCGTGATATGTAACTATAAGTGATTTACTATGCGGCTATATATATATATATTAAGATTTACATAATAAAGTGTAAATATGGTCAGTTTTGGTTGATGCTGTCACATATGGTCAGTTTTGGTTGATGCTGTCAAATATGGCCAGTTTTGGTTGATGCGGACAAATAATTTTGTTATATGAGTCAGTCTGAGATATCAAAACTACTGAAATTAGTTTACGATTCAAAATTTTGAATAAAGAGGACATGCTGGCACTATAAACTGATGCCAGCATAATTTTGTAGTCATTGTTTTCCAATATTGCTTTCATTTATATTAAACAATCCATCCTGATATAAAAATATAAGTGATTTACTTTGCGGCTATTTAGATTTATATCATGTACATAATAAAGTGCAAATATGGTCAGTTTTGGTTGATGCGGACAAATAATTTTGTTATACCAGTCAGTCTGTGGTATGAAAACTACTGATATTTGTTTATGATGCAATATTTTGAATTAAAAGAGGACATGCTGGCACTCTAAATTGATGCAAACGAAATTAGGTAGCATTGTGTTCCAATATTTCTATCATTTGTATTATACAATCCATCCTTGCATAAAATATTACAGATTTACTATGCGACTATAAGAGTTACATAAAAAGAGCAAATATGGTCAGTTTTGGTTGATGCGGTCAAATATGGTCAGTTTTGGTTGATGCTGTCATATATGGTCAGTTTTGATTGATGCAGACAAATAATTTTGTTACATGAGTCAGTCTGAGATATGAAAACTACTGATATTTGTTTCTGATGTGAAATTTTGAATAAAAATAGGAAATGCTGTCACTCTCAATTGATGCGGAAAAAATTTGTGGTCATTGACTTCCAATATTGCAGTTATTTGTATGCTACAGTCCTCTTGACCTAAAATTATAACTGAATTACTGTACAGCTATATAGATTTACATAAAAAAAGCAAATGTGGTCAGTTTTTGGTTGATGTGGTCAAAAGATTTTATTACACGACTCAGTCTGAAGTATGAAAACTACTGATATTTGTTTACGATTCAATATTTTGAATAAAAAGAGGACATGCTAGTACTATAAATTGAGTGCAAACAAAATTTTGAAGTCATTGTTTTCCAATATAATTGCTGTCATTTGTACAATACATCCTTGCCTAAAAATATAACTGGATTACTGCAGTGTGCGGCTAAATGTATATAGATTTACATGATGAAGAGCAAATATGGTCAGTTTAAGTTTAATTTAAAACATATTTATTTATAATACATGTAATAGTGGATTGGGAAACAAGTTATTACATTTGGTTAATGAGGTCAGATAATTTTGTTATGTGAAACGAGCCATCCTGACTCCCGGAATGACAAATGTAAAACAATTCAAATAATAATGCCCCCTAATACTAACGGCCTAATTTTTGTACAAAAATGAACGAAAACAAATAATTTATGTAACACATCAACAAAAGAAAATCACTGAATTACAGGCTCCTGACTTGGAACAGGCACATACATGCAGAATATGGCGGGGTTAAACATGTTCTCTTGATTAAAATCTGAAATAAAACCGTCAAAATAGCAAAACTCTATATAATATTAATCGCTATTTTGCCGAAGCCTTTATATTTAGACAAAGAGTTCTTAAAACTTATAAATCAATTCTAGCCGTAGAATTTATAAATCAATTCTAGCCGTATAATTTATAAATCAATTCTAGCCGTAGAATTTCAATTTGTAATCAATTCTAACCGTAGAACTGTTCTAGAAGTAGAACTGACCAAAATTTGGTCAGTTCTAGGTAGAACTGTGTAAGACTGTTCTAGGGTAGAACTGTCAGGATCAGTTCTAGGTAGAACTGTCCAAATCAGTTCTAGGTAGAACTGACCAAATCAGTTCTAGGTTAGAACTGTTCTAGCTAGAACTGACTAAAGGTGTCAGGCTGACAGTTCTACGTACTGTCCTAGAACAGTTCTCCTGACAGATTCTGACAGATTTAATGAGAGGTTAGAAGTGATCTCCACTGTATATATGCATCTGCTATCAGAATGCGAGTTTTAATTATTGCCAAACATGTACTTACCAAGTTGTTTTATTCACACTTATAAAAACCAGCATTTAAACCGCACAATAATTTTTGAATTTACAGTACTCTTTTATAAGATTGATATGTAAATAGAATACACAAATACTCAAATGATCTACATGCAAATGGAATAAACAGGAACTCTATGTAATATGCATATGGTTTTCAAACAAAGTCCAAATTAATACGAATATATTGCGTATTGAGAATACCATTCCCTTCGAATTCCTGCATGCAGAACGATAGAATTCGTAATCACCTTAACTATGAAAGAAAACTAAGATGAGACTTATATAATTTCGATCTGAAATTTGTCAATGTTATTTGATAATTAATACAATGATAATCATGTCTCCCTCATATGTCTGCCATTTTAGTATATATGTACAACGTTTTATTGGGGCCCCTTTTTGTCTTTAAATCAATATCATTAAAGAGTACCAACCCCCAATATTGGTCTTGAATCAGTACATGAATACTTTAAACTATGGAATGTAAGTGAAGTGTCTACACATGCGAAATGGACAATGACAAACATATTGACATCATTTCTGCAACCATTTTTTTTTTGCCACATATAAATTTAAACTTTAAAACGGAAACGGCCATGTGAAATTCAGTGCAGACAATAACATATAAAACTCCTAGACGTAACATGTACAAGCATTAAAATACAAGCTATTTCAAATAATTTGATTCAAATGTTTGAATGTTCATCAGTCGTCAATTTCGAATAACCCATAGTTAAATAAGGAGATGTGGTATGATTGCCAATGATACAACTATCAATCAGAGTTCAGATGATGCTGATGTACACAATTATAAGTCACTATATAGCCTTCAACAATGAGCAAAACTCATACACTGCTTCAGGTAGCCACGAAAAAAAGCTGTGAGTTGGCAGCATGCCAGGGAACGCTAACAAGGGATACTCTAGACTTAAAAAATAATAAAAGGAGAGAGACTTTGCAGCTGGACTATATATGTGCCCTTACTAATCCTTAGAAGGGCTGCTCTAGACTGAAGAAAAGGACGTTTGGGACCAGTCGAGCTGAATTGTGAGACATAAGCACAACAGAGTAGAAATGGGGGACCCTAGACCAATCTGCCCGCTTTGCACCAAACTATTAAAATGAATACCTAGGGTGGTATTTGAACCCATGCACACCTACTCAATTTTCCTCTATACATGTATATAAATATATAATAAAATACTAGTACAAAACAAAAACCCACTTCACTCTCATGTGAATATAAGAATTATACAAAATTTTACAGGGACCCAGACCTTGTTTTGTCTTGGCTGCGACGAAAGTAACGGATAGCGAGACATAGGGATTGCTTTTCCGTCGACGCCGTCAACAATTGTAGTTAGTTTGATAAAAACTACTTTCAGGCCCTGCCCCTAGGACATGGTCCAGTGACTTTGAATTAATTAGCAATTTTCAATGTTAAGTTTTCTGTTTAAGTTAGATTGATACGATCTACTTGTGATAGAACAATGATATTTTGTATGAAGTTGCATTACTATCAGTTCATATCAGTTTGATGACTATTTTGAGGCCCTGCCGCTAGGACATGGTCTAGTTACTTTGAATTAAATAGCAATTTTCAATGTTAAGTTTTCTGTTTAAGTTAGTTTGGTAGGATCTACTTGTGATATATCAATGATATTTTGTATGAAGTTGCATTACTATCATTTTATATCAGTTTGATGACTATTTTGAGGCCCTGCCCCCTAGGACATGGTCCAGTGAATTTGAATTAATTAGCAATTTTCAATGTTAGTTTTTTTTATTAAGTCAGTCTCACTAAATAATACAAAATTTGGTGACTATGTTGAACGAATCTATCCCATCGAACTAGAGATAAATGATACTACAGATACAGTTAAGTCGGCCTATCTTGACTTACATCTAGAAATTGACAATGTGGGTCGGTTGAAAACAAAACCTTACGACAAAAGAGATGATTTCAGCTTCCCAATTGTGAACTTTCCATTTCTATGTAGCAACATTCCAGCAGCGCCTGCAGACGGAGTATATATCTCCCAATTGATACGATATTCCCGGGCTTGTGTTTCCTATCATGATTTCCTTGATAGAGGATTGCTGCTCACAAGGAAGCTATTAAACCAAGAGTTCCAAATGGTGAAGTTGAAATCATCCCTTCGTAAATTTTACGGACGCCATCACGAGTTGGTTGACCATTATGGAATAACCGTTTCACAGATGATATCGGATATTTTCCTTATGTCGTAACTACAATACCCTTCCCTTTTTGACGAATGTGACTTACCGAATTAGACTATTTACCGGATTTGTAATAACATAAGCAACACGACGGGTGCCACATGTGGAGCAGGATCTGCTTACCCTTCCGCAGCACCTGAGATCACCCCCAGTTTTTGGTGGGGTTCGTGTTGCTTAGTCTTTAGTTTTCTATGTTGTGTCATCTGAACTATTATTTGTCTGTTTGTCTTTTTATTTTTGGCTATGGCGTTGTCAGTTTGTTTTCGATCTATGAGTTTGACTGTCCCTCTGGTATCTTTCGTCCCTCTTTGATAAGAACTGCTAGATCAATGATATTTTGTTTAAAATTCCATTACTATCAGTACATATCAGTTTGACGACTTTTTTGAGGCTCTGCCCCCTAGAACATGGTCCAGTGACCCTAAATTAATTAGCAATTTTCAATATTAATTTTTTCTGCTTAAGTTATATTGATAGGAACTAATTACAATAAACAACGATATTTTCTATAAAGTTACATTACTGTCTGTACATCTAGGTTTGTCGACCATTTCAGGCTCTGCCCACTATATTATGGTCCGGGGACTGAATTAATAAGCAATGTTGCTGTCCATCAGATTGTCTTTTTCTGAGTTTTATGCCGATAGGCGAGACATATCTGTGTCAACAGTTTATTTTTTATATAAGTATGAAACGCATGATTATATTTGATTAGAATAAGGATATATCTTATTCTATAGGAATATATACTAAGTTAAAGCAATAATTCGAGCAGTTGTGCTGGCGCATAATATAATGGTTAAAGTACCCAAATATTGTAAGGGAAATGCATATATTTCAAAGAAAAAGGTTATGAAGAATTTGACAAGTTAGACTAAGAAATATGGAAAGTGTCGTACTATGTTACGGTTCTTTAGCCATAGTTGAACTCTTGTTGATGTCATTATTGTGAACGGCTGCTGTTGTAAAACCGGCAGAATGAGAAGGAGGAAACACATATTCAATGTTGAATGTTTCATAGATGAACTATTCTAGAACAGTAGATAAATAGATAATAGGATCATACATAAACAACAAACGTAAACTGTACATTTGGTCATGTAGTACCTCCTTTCCTGGTCCTACCATCAAGAATAAGGCCTATATAAATTAAGAGATGGTTTTAGTTCAGTTGAATGTAATATTAAAGAGGAGAATAGAGAAAACAACAGAAGTAACTTTGAAATGGATAGCGTCGTATTTGCCTCAATGGAATAACTCGAATGCATCCGAATATTTGGCCAAACGATTATCAACTAATGTTTTAATGATTGTTGAAAAGACTTTTGCCTACATCATGTCTTTTTGAATTATCTGCATGTGCAGCTTTTTGAAGTATCGTTGTTATACAAACATGTTGTTGCGGTTGCTTGTTTAATTGCAACACCAAAATAATCATCAAACAGAAGTAGCAAGCACTTGCCTTGTTAATGACCAGGCAAGCTGAGATTACTGCAATTTTTTAGATCATTATTATGTCCTCTTTCAGTTGATCATAAAGAAAATTGTTCGAGTCGAGAAGTATACATTCTCATTAAGTTTCCCATTGTTTATACGTAATCATTCGTTGTAGACTACTGTTCTGCAAGTATGGTACCGTAGTTACGCTTTTCTATACTTTCCTCACAAATCTTTTGATGTTTGCCTTTAGAATATAAATGTGGCATGTGGTATCACAGGGCACTTAATTTTACTGGAGGTACGCCACTTTGTAACCTTCTTTAAGGGATATTTGTTGATTTTGATAACTTATGGCTGCCATCTTGGAAAAAGATGCCATGTTGAGATTTCAATTTGGGTCCATAGCTAATATTGTTCGGTGCACCCAGCACTATTTACATGGCAAATTTGATCTAATATAAGGGATATTTGTTGATTTTGATATTTTGTGGCGGCCATCTTGGAAAAAGCCGCCATATTGAAATTTCAAGATGGGGTCAGAGCTAATATTTTTTGAAACACCCAGCACTACTTCCATGCCAAATGTGACCTTAAATGTGACCTTATATAAGTGATATATATGTTGATTTTGGTATTTTATGGCAAACATCTTGGAAATGGCCGCCATTTTGAAATTTCAATGTAGGTCCATAGCTTATATTGTTTGAAACACCCAGAACTACTACTATGCCAAATTTGTTGCTTTTATCATCAAACCCACAATTTTCTCACCGATCTGCAGGACTAGTAACGATAACCGGTAACGTACAGCCACGTATATAACAGTAAATGGCATTTGATAATCTATGATATACAATAAATCATTTGCATGTTCATGACCGGACACGCAATTGTGCCAGCTTTCGTTTTGAAGAAAAAATGTAAAAAATTGGAAACCGCCATTTTGACATAGGAAACAAACTCATTTTCAATCTTGGATTATGAACATTGCGCACATTGCCAGCATATCATGCACAATCAGTCATGTAAAAAAAGTATCTTAACATTTGTTTTCTTTACTTACTATATTGGTTTCAGTTAATTTAATGTTTGAATTTCCTAAAGAATGGGCATCATTCTGAATGACGACGAAAAAACATTATAGGTGGCGCTAATTGTGGGCGTGAATAATTTACCTACAGATACTTTTTGTGTCGTTAATTTGACTTTTATCTGTCGAATCCAGGCGTTTGCCGTTCAACTGTTAGACAGGTTGGAAATTAAATATAGATACTAGTAGACTAAAACTTTATATTTAGCATAATGATTGAGTTTATCGCCACCAGTATAGTGGTTGCTAAGGAACAAAATATACGATTTAGACCCGAAATGCCACCATTTTTAAGAAGGTCTATGGTATAGAGTTACAACATGACAAACTTAATGAAATTTTGGGGTGGTGCCTTGTCAAATATAGAAATAAGAAGATGTGATATAATTGCCAACGAGACAATTATCCACAAGAGACCAAATGACACAGAAATAAACAGCTATAGGTCACCGTACGGCCTTCAACAATGAGCAAAACCCATACCGCTTATTCAGCTAAAAAAGGCCCCGAAATGACAAATGTACAAAAATTCAAACGAAAAAACTAACGGCCTAATTTATGTACAAAATAATGAACGAAAAACAAATATGATACACAGAAACAAACGACAACCACTGAATTACAGGCTCCTGACTTGGCGGGGTTAAACATGTTAGCGGGCGCTCAACCCTCCCCCTAATCCTAGGGCAGTGGTGCAACAGAACAACACAAGAACTGTACAAAACAATAAACAAGAAACACATATGATCAACAGCAACAAACAACAACCACTCAATTTCAGGCTCATGACTTGGGACAGGCACATATAGTATGTGGCGGGATTAAACATGTTAGCGGGCGCCGAACCCTCCCCTAACCTGGGACAGTGGTGTAACAGTACAACATAAGAACAAACTATTAAAATCAGTTGAAAAGGGCTTAACTCATCAGATGAATACAAACAGAAATACAGATAACAAAACACAGAGTGGAAGTGGCAGGATACTTAAATGTATACATCCCAACAACAAAAAGACACTAAGTACAGATCTGAGAGTACTTGCAGTTACTAACAGCTAGTTCAAAGCCAATAAAACTAATAAAAAATCAAAGGCTTCTTTTCTTCTTAGTCAATTAGTAGATTGTGTAACTACTTCTTTTTCAAATGCCTTCAAACAAACTAACAATATAGATGTGAAACAAATATGTATTACTTTGAATTTAAACCATGACGAATTTCTATACATTTGACTGGACCATGTCAATCGCTTGACCAAACCATGTCAATTTCAAAATGGTTTAGTTCTTAAAACAACAATTTCAATGTAGATCGTTTGACTTAGAATATAGATTCAAACATCTTATATGCTTTTTATTGTCTTATTGGAAAATAACTGAGGCAATCGTTCATTTACGTATGCGAACCATGACCAACTGGACCAAATCATCACAAAAATACCTGTACTAAACGCTTCTTAATATGACGACGTAAGTACCCGTTGAACTACACCTATGTAACAAAACAAAAAAAAAAAAATAAATAAATAAAACACACATATCTACATTGAATATTTCAAATAAAGAGATAAATGTTGGAGAAACAAAATATCATTAAACTGAATATTACAATTATGTAGTCACACAAAAATTGTATTTGTTTTCATCGGATCAATTTGATAAGTTTTAGAAAATCATCATTATCAATTTCTTTAATTTTGTTCTGTTTTAAATGTGAATGAGTTATTTTAAATTAATAATGACAAGTTATAAATAAGTCCATGGATTTTCCTTTTAAAAATATCTTGGATGTCAAGATTTTAATTTTAGGAAATCGTGATGTTTTAAAACGGAAAGTACAGATTAGGTCTTTTCAGAAATTCATTTTGATTTCATTTTACATTCCGGCTGGATAAAGATCCGTTGATATATATTTGTGAGTGTTAGTTAATATGTTATTTAGAAATAATAAGCTTTAAAAGATATTCTATAACCAACTATTTTTTTCCGTTTGAAGCGTTTTTGGATTGAAATGGAATTTTAAGCACTTTCAGTTAAATGATTTAAAGATGATTGAACAAATTACCCGTTTACAATGTAAACTTATTTTTATTGTCTTTTGTTAAAAATAATGAGTCTTTTTGTCAAAATACGTGTGTTGTGAAGAAAAGCTACAAGAAAACAGGAAACATAGACTTATGTGTTCATTTTGCATAAACGGTACTGGTGGGGAAAAGGCAATACGAATCTCGATGTCAAATAAAAATTACACCGCAAACAGACAAACAGTCTCAAAGCATTATACGAAAAACTAAAGATTCAGATAAATCCCGTCGGTGGTGAATTCTTGTGCCCTTGAATTGTAATCAGTTGTTTTTTTACACCGTCTTTTTTTTCGTATGTTGCATGGTACTTCTTGGTATTTAGCAAATTAAATCATGATATCACAGTTTATGTCGTTCATTTTTAACTGCAGGTAAGACAAATGTGGTCATTTAACTTTTGAAATTAGTTAAACGTAGTGCTTTTCGGTTGCTCTGCAGTTAATATTGTTTTTGGAACTCGTGGTTCTGAATTCTGAAATAAAATTACATCACGCTTTACGCATGTCTCTAGAAACTTCTTACATAAATAAAGGCAACAGTAGTATACCGGTGTTCAAAAGTCATAAATCGATTGAGAGAAAACAAATCCGGGTTACAAACTAAAACCGAGGGAAACACATCAACTATAAGAGGAAAACAAAGGAACAACGGGAACACTGAAGTGCAACAAAAACAAACGCCAACATACATAGAAACTATTTGATAACAACTGCCATATTCCTGACTTGGTACAGGACATTTTAAGAAAAAATGGTGGGTTGAACCTGGTTTAATGGCTAGAAATGGGAAAACTCGATGGACCGGGTCATTCTAACGAAAAAATCTACTAATTTTCATGTGTATCCAAAATACCCTGTCAATGGAGTTGCGATGTCAAGATAGATCAAGGTGCATACTGCATAAGCTCAAAATTATTGTTCAAATAGGTATAACTCAGGAAAACTCAATGGACCAGAATATTCTACCTCCAGGCATATCAAGAAGTTCTAACAACCTACTGGATTTTATGTGTATCCAGAAAGCCATGTCCGAGGAGTTGCGATTACAAGGTGCATACTTGATATGGTCAAACTTTCGAAGTTCAAATGTCCATAACTATGGGAAAACTAATTGAACCAGAACATCTTATCTATACTGAAGTTTGCATGTCATGGTCAGCAGAAACATATAATGCAAGATATTGGAAAGTCCACTATACGGCTTGTTTTTTTCACAATAAACAAGGTACGATCCCCTCCTTACCTTTGAAACTTCTTTTTATTCATTTAACATATTTCTTAACCAATAAGTGAATTATTTTTCTTAACTATTTCCTGATATAGTTTAAAAATTTGAAAAAAAATCGAAAACAAAAAGATATTAGGGAAAAGTGGAGACTTGACATGAAAATTGTTTGAATTTCCTAAAGAATGGGCATCATTCTGAATGACGACGAAAAAAACATTATAGGTGGCGCTAATTGTGGGCGTGAATAATTTACCTACAGATACTTTTTGTGTCGTTAATTTGACTTTTATCTGTCGAATCCAGGCGTTTGCCGTTCAACTGTTAGACAGGTTGGAAATTAAATATAGATACTAGTAGACTAAAACTTTATATTTAGCATAATGATTGAGTTTATCGCCACCAGTATAGTGGTTGCTAAGGAACAAAATATACGATTTAGACCCGAAATGCCACCATTTTTAAGAAGGTCTATGGTATAGAGTTACAACATGACAAACTTAATGAAATTTTGGGGTGGTGCCTTGTCAAATATAGAAATAAGAAGATGTGATATAATTGCCAACGAGACAATTATCCACAAGAGACCAAATGACACAGAAATAAACAGCTATAGGTCACCGTACGGCCTTCAACAATGAGCTAAACCCATACCGCATATTCAGCTAAAAAGGCCCTGAAATGACAAATGTACAAAATTCAAACGAAAAACTAACGGCCTAATTTATGTACAAAATAATGAACGAAAACAAATATGATACACAGAAACAAACGACAACCACTGAATTACAGGCTCCTGGCTTGGCGGGGTTAAACATGTTAGCGGGCGCTCAACCCTCCCCCTAATCCTAGGGCAGTGGTGCAACAGAACAACACAAGAACTGTACAAAACAATAAACAAGAAACACATATGATCAACAGCAACAAACAACAACCACTCAATTTCAGGCTCATGACTTGGGACAGGCACATATAGTATGTGGCGGGATTAAACATGTTAGCGGGCGCCGAACCCTCCCCTAACCTGGGACAGTGGTGTAACAGTACAACATAAGAACAAACTATTAAAATCAGTTGAAAAGGGCTTAACTCATCAGATGAATACAAACAGAAATACAGATAACAAAAACACAGAGTGGAAGTGGCAGGATACTTTAATGTATACATTCCAACAACAAAAAGACACTAAGTACAGATCTGAGAGTACTTGCAGTTACTAACAGCTAGTTCAAAGCCAATAAAAACTAATAAAAAAATCAAAGGCTTCTTTTCTTCTTAGTCAATTAGTAGATTGTGTAACTACTTCTTTTTCAAATGCCTTCAAACAAACTAACAATATAGATGTGAAACAAATATGTATTACTTTGAATTTAAACCATGACGAATTTCTATACATTTGACTGGACCATGTCAATCGCTTGACCAAACCATGTCAATTTCAAAATGGTTTAGTTCTTAAAACAACAATTTCAATGTAGATCGTTTGACTTAGAATATAGATTCAAACATCTTATATGCTTTTATTGTCTTATTGAAAATAACTGAGGCAATCGTTCATTTACGTATGCGAACCATGACCAACTGGACCAAATCATCACAAAAATACCTGTACTAAACGCTTCTTAATATGACGACGTAAGTACCCGTTGAACTACACCTATGTAACAAAACAAAAAAAAATAAATAAATAAAACACACATATCTACATTGAATATTTCAAATAAAGAGATAAATGTTGGAGAAACAAAATATCATTAAACTGAATATTACAATTATGTAGTCACACAAAAATTGTATTTGTTTTCATCGGATCAATTTGATAAGTTTTAGAAAAATCATCATTATCAATTTCTTTAATTTTGTTCTGTTTTAAATGTGAATGAGTTATTTTAAATTAATAATGACAAGTTATAAATAAGTCCATGGATTTTCCCTTTTAAAAATATCTTGGATGTCAAGATTTTAATTTTAGGAAATCGTGATGTTTTAAAACGGAAAGTACAGATTAGGTTTTTCAGAAATTCATTTTGATTTCATTTTACATTCCGGCTGGATAAAGATCCGTTGATATATATTTGTGAGTGTTAGTTAATATGTTATTTAGAAATAATAAGCTTTAAAAGATATTCTATAACCAACTATTTTTTTTCCGTTTGAAGCGTTTTTGGATTGAAATGGAATTTTAAGCACTTTCAGTTAAATGATTTAAAGATGATTGAACAAATTACCCGTTTACAATGTAAACTTATTTTTTATTGTCTTTTGTTAAAAAATAATGAGTCTTTTTTGTCAAAACACGTGTGTGTTGTGAAGAAAAGCTACAAGAAAACAGGAAACATAGACTTATGTTTTAATTTTGCTTAAATTGTACTGGTGGGGAAAATGCAATACAAATCCTGATGTCAAATAAAAATTACAACACCACAAACAAACAAACAGTCTCAAAGCATTATACGAAAAACTAGAGATAAATCCCGTCGGTGGTGAATTCTTGTGCCTTTGAGTTGTAATTAGCTGTCTCTTTACACCGTCTTTTTTTTTCTCGTATGTTGCAGGGTATTTCTTGGTTTTTAGCTAATTAAATCATGATGTCACAGTTTATGTGATTCATTTACAGGTAAGATAAATGTGGTCATTTAATTTTTGAACTTAATTAAACGTAGTGCTTTTCGGTTGATTTGCAGTTAATATTGTTTTTGGAACTCGTGGTTCTGAATTCTGAAATAAAATTACATCACGCTTTACGCATGTCTCTAGAAACTTCTTACATAAATAAATGCAACAGTAGTATACCGGTGTTCAAAAGTCATAAATCGATTGAGAGAAAACAAATCCGGGTTACAAACTAAAACCGAGGGAAACACATCAACTATAAGAGGAAAACAAAGGAACAACGGGAACACTGAAGTGCAACAAAAACAAACGCCAACATACATAGAAACGAACTATTTGATATTAACTGCCATATTCCTGACTTGGTACAGGACATTTTAAGAAAAAAATGGTGGGTTGAACCTGGTTTAATGGCTAGAAATGGGAAAACTCGATGGACCGGGTCATTCTAACGAAAAAATCTACTAATTTTCATGTGTATCCAAAATACCCTGTCAATGGAGTTGCGATGTCAAGATAGATCAAGGTGCATACTGCATAAGCTCAAAATTATTGTTCAAATAGGTATAACTCAGGGAAAACTCAATGGACCAGAATATTCTACCTCCAGGCATATCAAGAAGTTCTAACAACCTACTGGATTTTATGTGTATCCAGAAAGCCATGTCCGAGGAGTTGCGATTACAAGGTGCATACTTGATATGGTCAAACTTTCGAAGTTCAAATGTCCATAACTATGGGAAAACTAATTGAACCAGAACATCTTATCTATACTGAAGTTTGCATATCATAGTCAGCAGAAACATATAATGCAAGATATTGGAAAGTCCACTATACGGCTTGTTTTTCACAATAAACAAGGTACGATCCCCTCCTTACCTTTGAAACTTCTTTTTATTCATTTAACATATTTCTTAACCAATAAGTGAATTATTTTTCTTAAATATTTCCTGATATAGTTTAAAAAATTTGAAAAAAAAAAATCGAAAAACAAAAAAGATATTAGGGGAAAAGTGGAGACTTGACATGAAAATATTGGAAGTTTAAAACTACGAACTTGTTAGCTTTTGAAACTCCTTTTTTATTTCTGTGAGCACAACTTTCTGGTTTTAAAAACTTAAAAATCTGATAATTTGTTGATAGAGTTTAGAATATTTTATTTTGATTATTTCTTACGTTTTCGAGATATTAGCGATTTAATTTAGAGATATTAGCGATTTAATTTAGAAAATAATAAATAAAATTTTCTAAACGCTCGGTTTACCGAATCCGATGACATAACAGAATACACAAATACACAGATAAAAAGACTTGCCGTAAAGTTTTGAACGTGCCAACCAAACATTTAGCTGTAGGCCGACTGTTCGGGCAGATTTTTTGAGGTATCAACTTATTATCAAATGAAAATTTTTATATTTTCTTATAATTTATTGTTCAAACTTTACAATTAACACCAATAAAAATAAAGATAACTTTAAAATCTAAACGTAATAATCTACTGTACAGACAGATTTATATATAAATACATAGATTGATTTTCATATTTCCGAATGTAGAACTGAAAACTTTAAAAGAAATAACAATTTCAATCCAGACAGTTATTTTTAAGAAGATATTGAACTTTATTTTCGATTTGAAACAAATTTCTTCAGTTAAAACATAATAAGCTACTGTCCTGGCAGATTTGTTTTACTTTAAAAGTGAAAAGTATTTAATTTCTTGATATTTTTATGATTGTGTCTGTAATTTTATAATAATATAAAAATAGTATGTATTAAAGAAACTATTTCATTTATAGTTAAAAATTGCGTTGTTTATTTCCGCCATTTATACAGAAATTTAACGTAATAGGCTACTGTCCTAGCAGATTTTTTTTGTGTTAACGAAATAAAAGTCCATAAAATTTTATATTTTCATAAAGCTTATATTTTAAACTTTCCAATGAACAAAAATTTGCTTACCAGACATTCATTTTGAAGAAGATATTCAACTTTATATTTTGATTTTGAGCGAATTTCAACAAAATTTCTAATGTAATAGGCTACTGTCCTGGCAGATTTTTTTACCTTTAAAAGACGAAAAAAATATTAAATTATAAATTTTTGAAATGATTATTCCCTAAACTTTATAATAGTACAAAAATTTTATGCCAGACAGTTGTTTTGGAGTAATTATTTCAATTGTAAGTAAACTTTTCTCGGCATTTTCCGCCATATTTTTCTTAAAATTTAACTGTCCTGGCATATTTTTTTTAATTTTTAAAAACTTTACAAATAATGTAAGTAATTATTCTGTTCTTTATCATACAGTTTAAATTTTAACAACATGTTGAGTAAAACGAAAGTTACAGATGAAAACGTATAGAAAATAACTGTCCTGGTTTTAGACCTTCCCGTTGGATACAGATACAATACGGTACGGACAATACGGAAAGTCCGGAAACGATCTTTTTCGCATGCAATCTTCTGCAAATATAAATCTCCAAACGCAATAAGATGGTGATAAAGAATAACAACACCTTTTATCGTGTAAGATTATTGTTTAATACAGCACTGAATCGGTTTCCCTGTTTCCTCGAATTCTTCATGTTCTCGCACCGCTCGCTCCCGGTTCCCGCCCCTTACTCCCGGTTCCCGTCGCCCTTACTCCCGGTTCCCGCCCCCTTACTCCCGGGTTCCCGCCCCTGTCCATTCTCTCAATACTCGTCCAAACAATTTTCATGACAATGATGGTATTGAAAGGCAATTTTATAATTATTTGGACTACAAACGATAAGACATAACACATTATCCAACCGAAACCATAACAGAAACATCAAAAATAAATACATGAATGTTGGATGTAGAAAATACCGAGACACGTCGTATAGCAATGGAAATTCACACTCGGTATAACAGTCATACTCGGGAATATGACAATGATGGTATTGAAAAGCACTTTTATAATTATTTGGACAACAAACGATAAGACATAACACATTATTCAACCGAAACCATAACAGAAACATCAAAAATAAATACATAAAAATTAGAAGCATACAAATTCAAACCACGATAGATGATATAAAAAAAAAGAAAATGTAGTATCAACTCCAATGAGACAACGCTCCACCAGAGATCAAATGGCATTAAAGTTTACAACTATAGGTCACCGTATAGCCTTCCACAATGAGCAAAACCCATACCACACGGTCAGCTATAAAAGGCCCCGAATCTGTCAAAGGTCAAGACACTGTTATTGGTAATATTTATATAAGAATATGATGTGATTAAAAGTGATATCAATGGAAAGTAAGTTTTAACAGAAACAATAAAATCCGTTAACATAAACTATGTTATCATCATCATGCAGTAAAATAAATTATCGTCTTCTACTAGTAATTATATGAAAAAAATAATTACCTTTGAAGCAAAACCTTTTGAATTAGTAGTATTATCTAAAGTATTATATCAAATTCATAAAATAGATAAAATTCCATGTTGTTACAATTTTTCTACTTATAGGTAATCGAGCTAAATCACACAAAGGAAGAATAAATTGCCAACAACCTTACCAGTACAATGGGTATGTACATTAGAAAAATTATATGAAGTAGAATATAAAATTATTTGTTCAATATTGTATGGAAGAAAATAAAAAACGCATATGCAATATTTATGCAGAATCAAATAGGAAACATTTGAAAGACACAAAAAGCAGCTGGCAGTGAGTATAAACCCCAATTCAAAAGGGAGTTACATCAGATTTTCAATAACAGAATGACTGTCTTGCTTCACATGCAATGGCTATCGTATTTTCCAATGGACATAAATCATCATTGTAGAATTGAAAACGACCCTAGTGAATACACAAGTTGAGTCTTAAGATAAACCTGACTTTAACAAACGATAGAGATAGCTCTTTCTTAATTCATCGTATTACAGAATGTAATAGTAGGTTTTTTATTCAATTTTGTGATAATTTTTCATTTTCAATACCGAGAATTCTATGGAGTAAAAGAACGTCAGACATTCGTTCTTTTTTATATGAAACTCAAAAGTAGCGCTGAAATTGAATTCAGTTAATAGACTCATTTGCAAAAGTGATATTTTGAAAAAAGTTTTCCCAATTAAGTTCTAGCTTTCATACTTTATGATAGAATAGCTTTTATGCTTAAACAAATTACTTTCAGGAGTTTAAGTTTCATTTTTTGCAAAGAAAATGAGGACATAATTAGAAAAAAAAAGTTTTAAGGCCTTTAAGCTCCAGCAGTTACCCTAAACTATAACTGATTTTCTGAAACATGCACTACTTTATCAGTTTTATGTGGGCTTCTTGTTGTTTCTTTTCGACTGTTGGGTTTAACATGTGTATTGATATCTTCCGCTTAAAAAAGATTTCTTTTTATTTCAACACATTGTATAACAAATGAAATTCTGAGCCTATTGACATTTTTAATTCTAAGTTCTATGGAGTAAATAACGGTGAAACAAAATGTACACAAACAACTTGAAAATGTCGTCTGTCAAAAAGTAAAACTGTCAAATAAGTAGATTAAATAAACTAATCTAATGAATAAACTAAATTAGGTCTTAGATGCAGGATATTTTATTAGTCGTTATTGGCTTTTAATTAGCTATCAGTAACTGCGAGTATTCTCAGATCTGTACTCACTGTCGTTTTTGTAATGGGATGAATAAATCCCCTGCCGTGTCCTGTCTGTGTTTTTGTTAGATGTTTTTCTGCTTTTTCGTTAATTGTTTTGTTCATAAATCAGGCCGTTAGTTTCCTCGCCTGAATTGTTTTATATTTGTCGATTCGGGGCCTTTTATAACTGAAAATGCGGTATGGGTTTTGCTTATTGTTAATGGCCGTACGGTGACCTTTAGTTGCTAACTTCTATGTCATTTGGTCTCTGCTGGAGAATTGTCTCATTGGCAATAACACCACATCTTCTTATTTTTATAATCAATTAATTACTACAAGTACACTAATACATATGATCAAACAAAATAGGTAAATCAGGAACCTCTAGCCTTTGTTAGTGTTGTGTGTTTTTTCAGTTTTGGTTCATGTTTGTTTAGGGGCCAGCAGAGACCCGACTCCGGATGCAGGATTTTTTCGCTGCATTGAAGACCCATTGGTGGCCTTGGGCTGTTTTCTGCTCTTTGGTCGGGTTGTTATCTCTTTGACACATTCCCCGTCTCCATTCTCTAGCCTTAATTAAGTATGAAAGAAACAATACTAGTATCTAAATATACAACAGTACAAAATTACTGTAAAACGGTATCTATAAAATGCAGCCTACCTCAACAATATATACTTTGTATTGACAATTTATTATCAACAGAAAGTATACTTGAAGGCCGTACAGTGACATGTAATTGCTTTTATTCGGGACAAACAATCTCTAGTAGACAAGTGTCTCGATCACAATCAAACCACAGCTCCTTATTTTAATATAAATAGTTTTTGAAACAAATAAGTGTTAATATTAAATGTTAATGTGGATGTTGTAAACAGTTAATCCTTACAAATCTATTCGATGCACATAAGGTACATTTTGTGTAAATTATCCTAGGTTTATGAACTTATGTGAGAACTTACCTTCAAGATATATTTCATATGCCGGTATAACGTACAGGTATCTAAGGACTATCTGTAATCCCCTGCTCCTGTTTTTTTCATGAATGTATGAATATATTGGATTTGAATAACTGCTTTTATTTATACAAGATTATTGGGAAAGCACATAGTAACTCCCCTGAGTATCCATGTTCTAGGATGTGCATCGGGTTACTTTTCTGTCTGCACTTGTATATGTAGTCATATATCGCCTAAGAGTTTTTTTTTCAAAAAAATAATAATATTTAGTTCTTGTAGAATATCACTATGTAATAAGTCATATTTGTTGAAACTGTTTTGGTAAAATACAGACTGCTAAACGTTTTTATCGTAACTCATACTTCATGGACTTTTAATTGTTTTTTTTTTTTTTGTATGAAATTACGAGAGTTAATGAATATTTATGTATAGCAATCCTCCTGTCAATAGGCAGCGAAAAAAAAAAATAATAAAACTTTAACATTGGTTATTTTTGGAAAGGTTTGATTCTGTTTAGAAATTGAATTTAAGTCAGGACTGTCGTAGTGTAATCACTCAATTATGTTCGAATTGTTTAGAACAACTAGATTACATCTACTGGAAAGGGAAACTTTCGCTTAAAGTATTTAATTGGGGATTCTTAACAGTTATCAATTTACCTTTACTTTAATATTGGCAAATTATTGATAATGTTTTGTTTGTCTTTTAAGATATGTTACGAAAAAAACAACAGTTACTTTGGTTAACACTTGTTTTTCTATTTTTATATCTTACTGAATAACTATATATAAGCGATTTCTTTTGTTTTATCTAGATACATATTATCACCACACTGACAAGGCATCTGCGAAAAAAATTCTGGAATCTGGAAAAATTTTGAAGTCGGAAAAGAAAAATGGAGATGCAGTTGGAGGTGATGGCACTTATCTTACAAAACTGGGCCCATCACACCCAAAGGAAAAAATAGCAAAAAATAATTACGATGGGACTACAGCAAAATTTTATGAAGACAAAGTTAATTCCGGCAAAACAGATGTCGCCATTGAATTTAAAATGGCGAAAGGAACTGTACATGACCATTCAAAGGACTTGAAACGTGATGTTCACAGATATCCCGATGACGTTGATCTCAATAAAGTAACCGATCTCAAGTTTCATGTTCGCAATGACAAAGGTGTACACACATTTGAACCTCAAAAGAAATAAACAACTTTTCAATAATTTTCCTCCTTACAACTTTTGGAAGTTATAGCTATTGTTTTTTTCTTCTTATATTTATTCTTTGCTTGTAGTTGTTAACATGTGCGTACGCATTTACTCAGGCTTGTTAAAGAAAAGTAAAGAAGTGACATTACATAACACGCCCATTTTTCATGATCTATGATGTATGATTTCAGCTATTTATTTTGAATTTGGCTATCAATATAAAATGAATAAATCATTTGCTATTATTAAAAGTGAAAGTAAAAAAAGCCCTTTATAGCTTACTGTTCGGTGTGAGCCTAGGCTCCGTGTTGAAGACCGTACTTTGACCTATAATGGTTTACATTTATAAATTTTGACTTGGATGGAGAGTTGTCTCATTGGCACTCATACCACATCTTCTTATATCTATGAATTAATTATTCATAATTATCATAAAAATATATATAAGAAATAAATTTGACTGATTGATTACGAAATAAAAAAAAAAGAAAAAAATTATTCCACATCATTTGATACATTTATTATATGTTATCATAGATGCAGTTATCTATAAAAGTGAAAAAATGCATCAAATACAAAATATAGAAATATTAAGATTTCGTCCGTTTCACTCGTTGTTGAACTTTACAAAACCATCAAATTCGACATTGCTTTGCTGTCATACTTATCCCGTGTACATTTGAGGCCAAGACATTAGATAGGCGACATCATGATTTCCATTTTTTATTGTCCAGTAAGGCCTATTAAAAAGAAACCAAGTCATGTCTCAAGAAATGTTCTACATACTGGTTCTTCATTGTCTGCTAAAGGTGCTAGATGAGAATTTATTCACATACACGTCTGTATTTTCTTCTTTTTTTTTCAAATATCGACAACCGATGTTCAAATTTCATAAATCGACTACGAAAATAAGAAAAATATAAAACACTGAGGGAATTACTTGAACTCCTTAAAGTACGTGATTTCGACAGGGTAAGCTTGCACTTACTGCTATGCATACGTACGTAATTGCTTCACATAATATTTTGGTTTGACAATGACTTTGAAGTCTTCCTTCATCATCTTTTTTCTACGAAAGTTGCTGCTACAAACTGTTCTATATATACATGGTATTATACGGCTTATAATGGTAATCAGTTTGCCTGTAATCTCCAAGTAATCTCATTTTGAATGAAGATAACACGTTATAAACTTTGTGCGTCCGAAGCGCTTTTCTGGATTGAGCTTCATCATGAATGATCAAACACAAAAATCTTAAAACAAAGGGTGTTTAAAAACATAAATAAGTGAAGAGATATATGACCAACAGGGACCTACAGAGTTGGAGCCATAGTTTTTTATAATTTATAAAATTTTCAACATACAATCTAAGAAAGGTATTTTATAACTCATGTCAGAACGATACATGTAGCACTGACTACTGAGCTGATGATACCCTCGGGGACTAATAGTCCACTAGCGGTATTGACGCAACGCTATAAAAAGACAATAAAACTTTATTGATATTATGCGCCCGAAGCACTTTCCTGGATTTTCCTTCATCTGGGTATAATATACCCTCTTCAGATGATTATTTTAATATAGTGGTTAATAAGCAAAACTGAAAAATCGCAAACATTTTAAATATCCATAGAGACAGAAGTATTTTAAACATTAAAAAATGGTAGTTTGCCTAAATAGTGATGCAATGTTCTTGTGGACAAGCCAACAAAAAAAAATATATACTTACAAAAAACCGAACTCCAACATGTTGTGTCCAAGCTAAGTTTTGCCTAAGCTAAATAAGAAAAAGTGGGATGACCATAAAACCTGATAAAACCAAAATGTATGCCTTACGCTTTACGGATAGTTTTAGCCATAGCTAATTGACAGAATATACCATTTGGGATTACAATAATGCTAGCAGTGGGACCAACCAAGCGTTTAAATGATCATTGTGTATGCCCCCGCCGTGGTGGAGAGCACATTGAGTTTTACCCTTGTACCTCTGTACGTCAGTACGTCCATCCATCCGTACGTTCCAAAATTAGTTTCCGTTCTCTAACTTTAGTTTCCTAGGTTCAACCAAATGTCTTTAACCCTAAATGCGTTTAAACGTTTGATTGCGTGTTCGACAAAAACTCGACACTTTGAAATTCTTCTATCTAGTTTTTTTTGCATTTTCTTTATTTCCTTTCATGTTTTTTTTTTTTCCTTTTTTTTTAAATGGTGTCTCCTATATGGTGTAACAATTGGCGCTGTACTTTAAATCTCAGGCTCTATAGTTTAAATCTCCAGCCTTGGACTTTATATATACAGCGCTGAACTTTGCGCTATAGTTTATATCGCCATCGCTATACTTTATATCTAGAGCGCTCAACTTTTCATCACTATTATAGAGTTTTTATATATCTACATTGCTAGACTTTAGATCCATATCTCTTGACTTAAGGTCTACAGTTCTAGAATTTAGATATCAAGCACTGGGCTTTACATCTCCAGAACTGCACTCTGCATATTTAGCGCTTGACTTTACATATCCTGCGCTTGACTTAAAAAAAACACAACACTTTATCTGTATGAACCCAACAGGGCTCCGGAGATATTATTAGTTACATAGTGTGATAGTGACCTAATACGATATATATGGGGTCAGTACATTCCATATGGGGTGAGAGTGGACGATTTTATCTTGCCGACTATTTTAACATGTGGTATTTAGACTAGTGGCCTATCAAAGTGATCAAGTCTTCAATACCGTTAGTATTAAGAACCTAATTCCTTTGGTCTATACAAAAACAAATGCCAACATTAACAACTTGTTAGCTTTAAATGTGATTTATTGATTTGTGTCAATCGTTCATCATCAATTTCTGCGTCTGTTGAAACCTTTAATATTTTTCCTCAACACCATGTTGTTTTTATAAAGGGATGTAACACCACTACTAACCGTGTATTGAAATAAGCCCCGCATACTAACCCAATATGGAATAAGCACGGTCTCCACGCGGTTGCTTTTAACCAACCATATTCCTAGAAATGTATAGGAGGTAAGATAAAAGTGTATACTATAGACATGAAAGTGTGGAGATTTAACGAAATCACATTACAATTACATCACGTGAGTAAGGTTCTGTGAAAGTTTTACAAAATTCTGCAGTTCATGGATCATCATCAGATACAAAAATATACATACAGACGAACGAACGAAAGAACAGACGGATATATGTGTAGATGATCCCCACCAACTATTACTATATCCTTCCTTTTCAGAAAGCAGAAAGAATATGAATATTCGGCAAATCAAAATGAATAAAATCGAAACAAGTTTGCCCAGCAAATAATTTAGCATGTCTTGCAATAGGTAAAACTGAATATTCCGTTTTCAAAATATCCTCCTGACACAAAGATAATAAATAAAATTAACTTCTACTTATGAAAGTTTTTCCAGATGTATACACGACTCCACAGCCAACCCGAATTGACCGATGATGAAGTTTCTTGAATTATAGCGAACAAGAAAACATGGTTATAATTTTATATTGAATGAAGTTACGATGGAAGTCGTCATGAGAACGAGGAGAGAAACTTTGTTGGCAACTAAATGTCACCGTATCGCCTTCAACAAGGAGCAAAACACATACTGCATAAAACTATAAAAGGCCCTGGCATGAAAAAAGAACAGCGAATGAAAACGGGGAATGTGTCAAAGAGACAACAACCCGACTAAAGAGAAAAACACATCCCAAAGAATGCAGCGGGTTTAAACATGATTTGTGAGACATACCCCTCCTTACCTCTAGATAATATAAAATAAAAAAACACAAAGTACATTTTAAATAAATAACAAATAAACGAACATTTAAAACAAAGAATGATGCAGAGTAAAAAATTGGATTCGGAAGTGATTTGATTGCAGTGGGTTATTTGTATTCACTTATTCTGATCATTTTGGGGACTTTCCTTGTAGTCCATTAACAAAATAGTGAGAAAAGGGGAAACTTAATCGATCACTACCATGAACCAATGCAATTTTATGATAATAATATAAATATACATGAACAGTGATGATGTCTGTTTTTTTTAATGGTCCTCATCTGTGTATTGTGGAATAAATTGTCACTATTTTATTGTTTAAAAATCATCTCAGCAGTAGCAAACACATCAAGACAGGTAACTATCCGGACTTTTTGAGATGGTCCCCACTATAAACTGTAGTCAAGTTTGTATTTAACATCAGCGACAAAATCGTATAGACTTTTCTAACACGTCTATTAGTTTACTTACTAGGTAATTCAGAAAAGGATTTTGCAAATATTGCTTAACACAACTGAAACATCCATGAACCGTTTGACGGTACAGTAGAATATGTATTTTTATCAGAACAAATGATACAAGTTTTGCTCGCATTAAAAAAAAACCCAGACCCAACCGATGCGTATTTTCTTTTTTTAATACGGAAAATTACACCCCTTTTGTTAATAGTTCGTGTTGTATTTTCGAAAGTTAAATCATTATCAAAACTGGAAAACTTAATGATTTTTTTTACAATATATAACAATTAAGAGCAGTTATATAAAAAGATATACATAAAATGTACCATAAAATATCAGCTGCAGATCAATTATGAAGCTTTTCATGGGATAATTGAATGATCATACAAAAAAGAAATAAAATTTAGAATAAAGAAACTTAATTCCCTTTGCATATAAGTTTCTCTCTTAACGAAAAATTACCGTTCTTATGTTACAGATACAACTTCTATGTATTATCTTATGCTATTAAATTAAAATGCTGCCTAAAATCAAGTCGATATCTTTATAACATTTTGGAAGTATATTAACTTAATAACCCGTTAGTTCAATTTTCCTTCGTATTGCAGAAATTTATATTTCTAATCGATATGCCTAAGGTATGTTTGGTAAACGATTGTTCAAAGTCATACAAGGATATTTCTATCACTATTTTTCATGATTGACAAAATTTAATCTGGCAATGATACAAACAATAAAAACAACAAATGCAAGAGTTTATCCAGTTTTAAAAAGCACTGAAGAACATTTCTTTCTTATCCTCGCAGATGTTTACGTTTATTAACCTTATTTTGACATGTCATCAAAATGTTTTCTTTTTGTTAGAATTTTTATTTCAAATGTGAAAGTCATATGATACTTCACATAAAAAAAAGTTGAATATCTTTTGTTTACTTGAAAAGCTATGTTTTACTTTGAAACACGTAAAAATGGACTTTCTTTTAAAAGAAAACCCTTAATCTTATTAAAATCTCATGTACTGCTATTGAATTATTGTCTTCCCGTGATCTAATTCGCTCATAGCTTTTTTGTATGCAGTGACCTTAACCACGAGACTTCTCGTTATTACTTTGGCAACCGAACAACGCACAATAAAACGTGATGAAAGAGAAAGGTAAATATACGTGGAAGTAAGATAGTGTTAATTGATTTCATAAGAACATTTTGTATACACCAAATCATTTAACAACTGTTATGGTTAAGTTTAGTTAACAAATGGAAACGCATTGATATAAAAAACATCGATATAATGTATATAACCTCTCCTTTTTAACACTATAGGTCACCGTACGGCCTTCAACAATGAGCGAAGCCCATACCGCATAGTCAGCTATAAAAGGCCCCGAAATGAGATCCTTTGTTCAGTTACAAATACGATATCTTCCAAAAACGAAATAATGACTGTTGGTCAAAATCTGTGGTTGTGCATAAGGTACTGAACAATTATTTCCACAAGTTTGTAAATTATACAATACGTAAAATAGGAGCATACTGCTATTTGAAATTCAGTCCATTAAAGACAACGCAGTTGCTTACATGCACGTCAATTACTTGGTCTCTAATGGATAGCTGTCTCATTGGCAGCATACAATTTACGAAAAACAAATATGTCAGACATGAAACAACGACAACTACTGAACTACAGGCTCCTGACTTGTGACAGGCTCATAAAAATGTGTTGGGTTTAAACCTTTTTGCTGGCGCCAAACCCTCCCAAACCTGGAACAATGATGTAACAGTACAACATAAGAACAAACAATAAAAATCCGCTGAAAAGGGCTTTTCTCGTCAGATCGATAAAAAGCAGAAAAACAAATATACTATGGATTCATTAATATCATTAATATCGTGGGATACCAATTTTTGTCGAATTCTCGGGTATAGATAAACCACGAATTCAGATGTTCAACGAAGTGCCAACTGTCTGTAGGATTATATGCAGAGTTTATCAAAACCACGAAATCAAATATCCAGGAAAATACAATTTTTCTCAATCAACGAAAGTTGGTACCCACGAAAATAAATGAATCCACATGCAGTATCAAAAAAAATACAAACCGCATGTGGCAGGGAATTATACATCCCCCACAACAAAATAGACACAAATTACAGATCTGAGAGTACTAGCAGCTAATGACAGCAAGTTCAAAGCCAATAGCAACTAATAAAAAAATCATGTTTCTAAGACTACAACATCAATCAGTACACATCCAACATCCAATGGATTTAGTGTTAAGACGTCCAGAACAGTCAGAGTAAATCATAATCTTGTGCAATGCCAAAATGTAGGTATATATATATAAAAAAGTATGCATGAATGTGCATATGTGTATAACAATAATATCTAGTATGGTTTTAATTTTAAAAGAATCAAGATTTATACCAATACAAACAATATTCAAAAATCTAATTACAGTGTTGAATCGGTAACTTTTTAGAATAAGTTTATTAAACGGATCGATAAGTTTACCCGTATCGAATGTCAATTTTTTGGCTTGGTAAACAACATCACCGTAAACATTAGGATGTGCTATCTTGTTTGAAATAAAGTTTTGTACAGGTACAGCCAAACTTCCAAACCAAGTATTTGTTTCTATGGAAGAATTTAGTAAATGTTTTTATATAATTAGTGATTTGTGGTAACGAAATCCCTAACTCAATTATTTACCAGTTATACATAGATTAAGCTCATTGCAAAACGTCACTACAGACACGGACATTGCGAACAAGTTGAAATCACCGTCCAGAAAAGAAAAATTAACAATAGGGAAAGAAAAATCGTCCCTTTTGTCGTACATTTTTGTGTCGAGTTTCTCGTTTAAAATTGAAACATCTAAATCTAGGAAAGAACAATTATTACTGTTAATATTTGATTTATTTAATGTAAGTTCCTTTAGATAAATTTCGGCAGTATATTTAGAGAATTCTTGATTATTTAAAGAAAAAATATCATCAAGATAACGGTAAGCCTTATTGAATTTATAATTTAAATGGAAATCAGACGGGTCTTTACTGATCATGAGTTTGGGCATAAACCGTGATTTATACAGTACAGGAACAAGTCTATTATTGAAGGCGCACAATTGGTGCCCTTAGGAATACATACAAACTGTTGATAAACTATATTGCCGAAACATACATAAATGTTGGCAAGGAGAAAAGGAGTAGGTCCGGTAAGACCCTTTTTGGCCCCAAAATACAGCGTTTTACAAAGTTGTTGAAAATGAAAACTTTTATTTATTCATTGGAAAGTAGAATACTTTTGTTACATAAATATGGGCTGTTTTTGACAGTACAATGGACATGCATCAGGTACTAGCATCATTATTGCATGCAAAAATACTGAAATCTTCACAATTTTAGCATTTGTGCTAATTTTAAGACGGTTTTTGTCTAAAATGGAAGTGGCCGCACTTGTGTTCAGTCTTAATATTTAAATATATGTTGTATTTATTGATAATACATAACATATATTAATGTTGAGACTGAACACGAATGCGGCCACTTCCATTTTATACAAAAACCATCTGAAAAGTGACGTTTTATGGCATTTTGATAGATTTTTCATATTTAAGCTTGAATTTGAGCCTCTTTGATGACCAAATCATTTAAAATCTTTAACATATACTAATTGAATCGACTGAAGTAGACACTTAATTGTATAAAAAGTGACAAAAATCTTTTATCAGATGTACTTCGAATTTTTAGGCCAAAGTTAGCCCTTACCAGATCTTCTCCTTTACAGGTTGAATTATCTTATTACACATCCAGTAAGTATAGCAAACATATTCAACTTTCTCACAGCTTATATGAGTTGTAGCAAATAAATTTGCAATCACATTTTTCAAACGACCATTTTATAAAATGTGGATCACTTTTGCTTGATAAGATTGTGTGGAAGTATATATCAAAGAGCGGTAAATTCAAAACTGTCAAATGAATAAAAAAGACCATCAAAAGCACGTAAATTATCTGAAACATCCAAAGAATTTTGTACACTCCAAAAATAGATAATTCCTCCAATTTCATATGTTATATTACAAAAATTAATGATAAGTTCTTTGATAGTAGTTAAGGAACTAGTTAAAAGCACTGTGATAGGGACATGATTATTCATTATTTGACTCTTGGTCTATAATCTTTTTGTTGGCGGAAACCCAGTTGAAATTAAAGAAAAGAAATGGAACTCTTTATCATAGAAGGTAAAAAAGGCCAAGTTGGTAAATTTGAATTGTTTACATCTGTTTCTATGGGCTTTAAACTTTTAATGAATGTGCAAGATTTAGGATTTTCTGCATCTTATGTATGTATTTTTACTTAAATTATGGTATGAAGCTTCGAGATATTTGTAAACGTCTTAATTATGGACACATTTTTCACAAAACAGTCGACTGGGGTAGGTGCAAATACATGTGGATCTTTTTTTGTGCATAAGCATAAATTCCGCCGAAACAAATCCAAATAAAGATAATAGATTGATCTTTATAAAGCATTTATTTGCATCTCCGCCCACGGCGACAGTTTTTTTGGGGAAAAATCCCCAAAATAGGCAATAATTTCATCGATTAGAGAAAGTCGAGTACACCTTTTTATGTTCAGGCGTATTTGAGTTGCAGGTGGAAGAAAGGTCCGCTGATGTAGGCCCTCAGGTAATCGGTGCCCTCAGGTATCTTGCAAATAGTGCCTTAAATGCGTAGTAATAATATGATCTAAAAATAGAATAAACTAAAAATACATTATTCTACTTTCTATTTAGACTGTGACAGTACACAAGACTGATTTAATAAAGGTTACCTCAGGTAATCTGTTGTGTATGGAAACTGTTTTAATAAAGTCCTCACGAAACTTATGTATGAAGAATAGTTTAATAAAGGTGACTTTGATATTAAACATATTTTATTCATTGAGATATGAAAAGGATTGAGCAAAAGGCACAGCATATAAAAGCTCTCTCCATATTACATCATACATGTACAAGGTATAATTCAATTATCAACAACTGTATTTACATAATTATATAATAATGTTATATAGTGGAACATGCATGCTACTTATGAGCACACACGAGCAAATATGTGTTTACAGTGTTACTTACTAAATGTAAAGTATATAGGCAATTACTCATCATTTATTCAAGTACCTTGAAACATGCAAATATCCTTTATAAGTCATTAGAAATATATATATATATGGCTTGAAAGAGACACTAAGCTTGCTTAGTTGAATAAATGAATTAATGTTGAAGTGGAGGAGAAAAAAACTAAATAAAATAATAGAATCTGAAGCGAGATGATGTATCAAATATTTTTTTTTTCTTTGATACGATTTCCAGACAGAATAGTGAGTTGACTATTCTGTCTGGAAATCGTATCAAAGAAAAAAAAATATTTGATACATCATCTCGCTTCAGATTCTATTATTTATGTATATTTAGGCTATAGGTTGATAAAATAACATTAAAAACTTAAGGTACTAAGAAATGAAATATATGGGTCAAGTGAAATATCTTTCTAATGAGCCATAACAACAGAATAGGTTTGTTCGAATAACATTTTTTTACTGAAAGTACTTGACCATAGACTTTACAGTCAAGTGGTCGCATTGCTGTGCCATTTAAAGAACTTCCATTTTCACTGTTTGTTTGTTCACCACTAGGTTTGGTACCAAAGTCAGATGGGAAATTTTGTTTAATTCATGATTTGTAATTTCCAAAGATGATTCAATTTACTTAGGTATTCCTATGGAATATTCTGCTGTTTCGTATGATATGATTGATAATGTAGTTCAATTGGTCAAATCATATGGTCAATTCTGAAGGATGGCTAAGACCGATGTTGAAAATGCATTTTGCATTATCCCTATACAGAATTCTGTCTACAATCTTTTAGGTTTTACATGTAGCTGCAGTGGGTTTTTCTACTATAACTAACGTCTTCCAAAGGATGCAAGTAGTGTCCCAAAAACTTTTGAGACTTTTAGTGTAGCATAACAGTGGATAATGCATTCAAAATATAAGGCAGGTGGCATTTCACATATTTTGAATGATTATTTATTTGTTGGTCCCCCTCAGTCACAAAAATGCAACCATGATTTACAAACTTAATCAGTTATGTAATCGACTAGGTCTTCCCATAAAAAAGGACAAAAATAGTCGTGCCTGCAACTGTCATAACCATTTACGATATAGAGATAGATTATAATATAATGGAATGTAGGCTACCACAAGAACAAATTGAAAATATTCAAGCAAAATTGCATGAATTTTCAAGGAGGAAGAAAGTTACTCTAAGGCAGTTACAGTCCTTAATTGGTCTCCTTAATTTTGTTTGTACCGTGGTTTGTCCAGGTCGTGCATTCTTGAGAAGACTTATTGACCTCACCATAGGAGTCTCTCATCCATGTCATTATATTAGACTTACTAAGGAGTCCAAAGCTGATATTGGTATTTGGAAATCATGTATTGATCATTTGAATGGGAAATCAGTTTTCTATGCAGATAAATGGCTTTCTTCTGACAGTTTATCATTGTATACAGATGCAGCTGGTTCTTTATGTTTTGCAGGTGTTATTGGATATAAATAGTTTGCAATGGCTTGGCCAAAAATCTGTAGGCTGGCTTTTTACTTAGGGGGAGTTCAATGAGAGGCATACACATGTTACCCTTTGTAAGATTAAATCCCCTGTTGTAAATAATTTTGATCGTCATTTTTAATAAATGACATTTTGATTTGAATAGTTCTCCTTGTAACTAATTTGCCTCCAAAAACCGAGCAAAGTGTGTCCTGACATAAATGTTTATGCACTCAGATATTTAGTCATATAGGTTGGTTTTCTGTATATGGTATCCTCAGTTTTGATATACATTTATAACACTGGTCACGTTAGACATAAATTGATATAATGAAAAGCTCTCAAATTGAGGAAATGATAGCAGTTTTCACAGTTTTGCATTGAATGCAGAAAGTATGAAGTTCTCATGCAAATATGTCGGACAAAATCAACACTAATATATGACAGAAGTGAGTCTTGGGACCATGTTAAGAGTGTTATGCGATAGATTTACAATACATGATATCTATAATATTACTGGGACTTTCACGTCTGGTCTACCCGTTTACGTTTTTTGTTCATTGTTTTATAACATGTATAAACGAGGAAAAGGTCTTGAATTAGAAAGTTAATCCAGATACATGTATTGATCTAGGACTATGGAAACTAAACGAAAGTCAAAGGATATTGAAAATTCTGAATGATTACCATGATGCAAAATCAAAACTTTTTTTCATATCTCTTTTTATTTTTTAATTTTATTTTTAGGTTATAATGTTTTATTCAGACTGAACATGTGTTATAGATACATGAAATGCCGGTACCTTATCCCCGGCCTCGTTAACATTAGTATTACACAGTTCATTATCATGGTTAGTACATGTTAGTACACAATATACAATTTACATAACTATGGTTAAGTTAATACGTATCCGATTCTAGATTTGTTACAGCATATAAGAAGGAACATTTATTTACTGTATATTTTGAGTCGGTTTCTTAAAACGGTATTTTTTCAAATGAAAATGAGAAATGAAAAAAAAAAAAAAAAATCTACAGATTTAATGAACTCTATTTTATAAGCATTCATATAAATAATCAAAGAATATCTGTATTTTATTTAAATTTTAAAGAAAAAATTCTGCAACCAATTTGGTTTTGTTGTAACATTTCCGTTGTTTACATTCAATTACTTTTATAATGCTAACAAAACTCATTTTTTTCATAAATTTCAGATACATCGATTTGTTTTCTGTTCAGACAAAATAGACCTTTACACACTCAGTAAAAATAAAATAGTCATAAAATCAATAATGCCATAATATTTTTTTCATTTCTCTTGTATACATACAAAATAGTATTTATTGATACAATATGATGTACTATTCTCATATGATCAAGAATCAGTTTTATTTTATCCCAAAATAATTCAATATATTTGCATGTTAAAAAGTAATGATCATAATCTTCAATAACATTACATTTCTGACATAAAGGACATTTCGCTTTTTTCCAGTAGAATAATAGTTGTTTAGGTTGTAAAAGAAGGACGAAAGACACCAGAGGGACAGTCAAACTCACAGATCGAAAACAAACTGACAACGCCATGGCCAAAAACAAAAGACAAACAGACAAACAATAGTACAGATGACACAACATAGAAAACTAAAGACTAAGCAACACGAACCCCACCAAAAACTGGGGATGATCTCAGGTGCTCCGGAAGGGTAAGCAGATCCTGCTCCACATGTGGCACCCGTCGTGTTGATTATGTTATTACAAATCCGGTAAATAGTCTAATTCGGTAATATGAAATGTAGAAATTTCCACCTTAGCATTTTCAACTTGTTTTCTTGTAAATGATTGAAAATAAAATAGAGCATTTGTTCTCTTTCCTTTGTTTGATCATCTAGAGTAATCAACCTGTCCAATTTTTCAACCCTACTGGTTTATCACAATATCTGTCCAAGGGGGAAAGATACATGTCTTTAGACGATAATTTTTGTATTCGTATCTTTTCACCTTCCCTAATTTGAAAATTACACTCAAAACCAATAGCAACTTTTGTTTTAATTCAGCATTCTTTCTTTAGTTCATGCAACCACTGTTTTGGTATTGCTTTCACTAATTTAGAAAGTATTCCGAAAACCAATTAGCATGCAAAGCCATTTTATCTAGTATCATATTTTGATTAATTGTCCCTTTATCATCAATTATATCATTGACTAATAGAACTTCACTTTTTTCAAATTTATAAGATAAGACATTTTCCATTTATTTTAATGTATTTATTCCCCCTAAGGTTGCTGTCGATTATGCTCAGATGAAGATCTTATCTCCTTAGAGGCATTGGTTTCCGTATTTTAATAAAACTGAATAGACCACGGAAAGAATGAAGAATGTTTTGTTTGGAATTTAGAGTATTTATTTTATAAATTTGATCAATAATATTCGTTATTGTTTAATATACTGATGTTCTTATCGAACCATCCCAACACACCAATGTACGGAGACGCGATACTTTTAGACCCAAATGGTACCATAAGAAGACCACTAATAAAAGAGACTAATTGCCAAGGAAGACGTGTTTTTCAACAAACAATCGGCATTCCCATGAGAACCAACAGTGCTCCTTTTTTTGTCGACTTGATCATTTATTTATACGAGGCTGACTTCATACAGGGGCTTTTTAGATAGAATAAAAAAGTTAGCATTAACATTAAATTCATTTTCCGCTATAAAGATGGTGTTTTCTCACTAAATAATTCAAAGTTTGGTGACTATGTTGAACGCATCTATCCCATCGAACCTGAGTTAAAAGTAACAGTTAAGTATGACTCATATCATGACTTCCATCTAGAATTTCACGAGTTGGTTGACCGTTATGACAAATCTGTTTCACAGATGACGACAATATGTTCCAATCATCACAAGTAAAATAAAAAAAATATTGATTTCCAAGGAAAATTAATAACGGAAAGTCATCCGAACAAAGGTATTTGCTTATGTAGAAAATGAGTGGTTAAACCTAATTTCATAGTTAGCTAAACCTCTCACGTGTATGATAGTCGCATTAAATTCCGTTCTATTGACAACTATGAGTTAGCAAAACAAACAGACAACAAGAAAACAACGTCAAACATCAGAATACAGCAGTCAACAATGTGCTTTAATCTTAATCACTATAAAAACAAACACCTATGTCAACAAAGAAAAACAAAATGGCATGCAAAACTCTATAGACAAAGCATATAAGCAAAAATGAAAGACAAGAATACAAAAAATGACCATGGCACAATAATACAATGTCGGATGTATAAGTACCGAGGGATACTACCAAAAATGAACTAAACAGTAAAGATTAAAACTATGCAAAGACAAATAAAAAGAACAGTATAACACGTAATTAAGATGATGAATAATGCCAGTACCTAGAATCTATAATTCAATTCATCATGTATTATTTGTGAAGTTGATACGAAATATTTATCGGTAAGGTCTTGGTATCTTCCAATATGTTTTTTTTTTTTTTTTGAAAAGGGCGAGACGTTATTTGACATAACTCTGGTTCACCAACTATCTGCTGAGACACTGGTGATGTTATATAAAGTCTGAGTAGCAGCTGTAAGTTCTTTAATACCGAATGAGTTGGGAAATGTATATCCCATATACAATTGAAGTTAGTATATTACTGCTACGGTGGGGGGAATTTATAATTTCAAAATTAAAATCATCTCATATGTCATAGATTCTGGTACTGAGATGACCGCTTATGTCAAATTTGAGGTATAAGTCTACAAATGAGGTAGAGGAAGCCGTGTCTTGTTTCTTTAATTTCATTAAATTATCTGGATTCTTTGATCTTCTTATTTTTGACAAGTGTCTGAAGGAGCTCCGATCCATATGAAACTAAGAAAAGGTCGGCAAGGAGAGGCGCACAGTTCGTTCCCATAGGAATGCCGAGAATTTGTTGAAAAAGTCTACCTCCAAATTCGACAAATATGTTGTCAATAAGAAACTCCTACATATTGATCACTTCTTCCTCGATGTAGCATGTTTTACCTTTTTGTTCATTATTAACAAAATATGTCGTATGGTATCCCAAAGCAATAAATGTATAGCGTATACTGCCATGTTAATATTGATAAGCATTGTTGATTGTTTCTATTAGACGATTTTTCAATTTGATATAGGGAATGGAGGTATAAAGGGTTGAAAAATCGAAGGTTGTGATAGAATTAATTTCAGAGAAAGATCGAGATTTAAAATGATCCAGTAGTTCTTTAGAGTTTTTTAGGTACCATATATGGTTAATAGCACTACGCGCGTAAACATTTTCATAATATTTCTGAAGACCTTCTTTCATTGCGGACAGAATTTGTGTCAATTTAAAGGACACTTTCTTTTTAGTACCTGCAGATGAGCCGGCAATGTACCGTTGTTTGTACGGAATTTTGTAAAGCTTAGGTATCAAATACAAACATGGTACGTCCTCAGATTTTCTGTTCAATGTAATATACCTTAGAGCCAAGAAGAACTTTTAATTCGGCACACTATCATCCTTATCAAATGATATATTTTTGTATGTGGGATAACCTGAGTGCTCATTTATTCCTTATTATTTTACAAGACACTCGTAGTAGTATTCAAACATTGAATGTTATTAAAGCTTTGTCTGCAGGAACAACGACATATTTATCGTGAAGGGATGATAGACATTTCACAGCTTCTTTGTCTCTGAATACGGACTTTGTTCGATCATTTTCACAGTTTGTCAACTTTTGGATTCGGCTTTTATCAGAAACCTGATAGCTTTAACACATTCTCATAAATCCCGTCTTCTTTTCAACGAATGTGACCTACCGAATTAGACATATCATCGGGTTTGTAATAACATGAGCAACACGACGGGTGCTATGTGTGCTACCTGTGGAGGTGATCTGCTTACCCTTCCGGAGCACCTGAGATCACATCCGGTTATTGGCGGGTTTCGTGTTGCTCAGTCTTTAGTTTTCTATGTTGTGTTTTTGTGTACTATTGTTTGTCTTTTGGTCTATTTTCGCCAAGGCATTGGTAGTTTATTTCCGACGTGTGAGTTTGAATGTCCCTTTGGTATCTTTCTCCTCTCTTTCATGAACACAAATATAAAATGTGGTATAAAAGCTA
>CM029598.1:40109759-40167259 GCA_017311375.1 Mytilus coruscus
CTACGATTAAGACAAGAAATTGAAAAGATTTTTTTTTTTGGTTTCAAACATAATTAAAAGCGTCATATTGGATTAATAACTCGCTATTATCAGCAAGTTAGATTAATTTTGCTGTAGCCAGAAAATAATCACTAATATAGATACTTTTCTCATATGATTAAGCCTGTAGAACAAGTTCCCATACTAAAAATGTCGCCATGAAATTTCACTGTATGGTAAAGATACCTTTACTCCATAAAACTGCTGATCACTCACTGAAAAATGTTTCCTTTATTTTAACAACATTAAAACCAGAAATTCACATCCGTTGTTGTGGGTTTTATCATAAAAATACCTCTATTTTCAATTTAACCAAAAATTTATACAAGCGTTCAGCAATTTTCAATAAGCTGACTACTTCTTCTGTAAACAACTCAAAGATTTGAAATAATATTGCCGTTGGTAACTTGTTCTACTCGTTTGTTTGTTGTCCGCATATACCGTCTGAAATGACGCCCATTGCATAAACGCTTTACTGATCGCGGAAGGGAGGTAATCGAGGTAAAACATTCCAAAGTTGCGTTCACGGGAATTTCAAAAATGAAAGATAAAAACATGCTTGCGCTGTTGTTTCTGATTATATCATGCACGCATATTTAGAAAATCACGCATATATGGCAATCAATAACATTCGTTAATTATTAAAAAATACCATACCCTTAAAGAAGTACGTTTTGAAAAAAAAAGGGGGTGGGTGTTTCATCTTCAATATTTCACACACAATGTGAGATCTTCAATATTTCACACACAATGTGACATTCTTTCTTGAATATACAATATAAAGGATTTGTATGGGTTATGCATAGTTTTAAATTTGTGTCATACTGTTGAGACACCCAGGGGTTTCATTATCTTTCATGTTGACCGGTACATTTCTATTTGAAGGTGGTACTTCAATATATTCAATGAACATCTTATATAAAAAATTTCTGAATTCAAGCAATTTTACTGACTTTAAAAAAAGAGCTATTTCAAGGGTCCTCAATTATCAATTTCCTGGTTAAGTCTTAAAACTTATAACAATAATAATAAATATTGTGCACAATGAATGAATTTCCTTGTTAATACCCAGTCATTCTGTAAATGAAGGGTTTATTAAAATCAGAGACATTATTAGTCATATAATACATGATATTTCTCTCATAAAATGTGTAAGTTGACCTCAAGAAATCAAATCTGCTGTGAGAAATATGAACCATTCATTATAACCTGTAACTGCTGAATAAGAGACAGTGGTAAAGCCCAGAAAATATAAAAAATTATTTCTTTAACTGCTGAATCCATTTGTCCAAGTTTAAAACTTACTTAACTTCTAACACTAAATCATAAAAGTACATAAAGTACTAGTAGTTGGCCTAAAAATTTAAGAAGGATGATAAAAGAAAACATAAAGCATACAATAAGAAAATTTCTAAAACATTTATTTATCTTTATATACATGTACATAAATGTGTACTTTCACTAAAACTTGCATGTTTCATAATACTCATTGCCAGACAAGGGTAAATAAATAATGTCTATACAATGGTTTGTAATAAAGCTTTTGATTTTCAATTCATAATAAAGTATTAATGAATGGTAAAATAGTAAATGTCTATTTAAATGTTTTATAAAGATGTCTGATGAATCTTCATATATTTCTGATCTAAATAATGCCTCACACTTTATTTTGAAAATATCAAATCCTGCTACACTAATTTTTTCATTCAATAAATTTCAAATCACATTCAAACCTTTAAAATGTCTCTGTCTTACATGTTTCAGAATCAAATTAGTTGTTAGTTCCTTGTTTAATATCCATTTGTTGTAATACTAAACATTGTTTGACTTCAATGTTTTTCAACTGGTTTATTTTAAATTCACTTTTTAGTATGCCACAAATCAGCTTTACACATTGTTATTTAAAGCTATCAGTCTGTTTTGACATCTTAGTAATAATTGTCATAAATAGTCATACACATTTCATTTCTCACAGATTTTAAATCATCACAATATTATAACATGTTTTATCTGACAATTTCCTTTTGTATGTAAATCCCCACAAGAAACAAGTACACAGTATTTTCCTCTGATTATATTTTTATTTCTCTGTCTTCTATGTTCCAGAAACACTATTGTTCAACTTATTAATATTCATTTGTTGTCATACTGAAAATTGCATTATTCCTCAATTTTCCTTTTAATTCACATGTAACATGTCATGAATTATCTTATACACAGCTCAGTAATCAGTCTTCTTTGATATTTATCAAAAACTAATTCTCACATATATATTTTCCATTATTTCTCTTTTCATGCATAGATCCAGAATCATTTCTGTAGTTTTAATATTATACACAATTTCCTTTTGCTGCATTTTCAAAATAAAGGAAGTGCAGTCTTTTTCTCTCTCAGTTTCATTGTGTGGTATAATACCATTGCTTACAAGGCACCAAAGTGCTGAAAATAGAATTATAAACAATATTTGGATAAAATATACTTGATATATGAGGTGTGGAGTTTACAGAATAGAGAATAATGGACCACAAAATTTATAATAAGAATAGAGAATAATGAGGTGCTAGAATATAAAGATTAGAGAATAATGGGCAAAATGTATAAAGAATAGAGAGAAATGGCCTAAAAATTTAAATAATACAGAAATGAAGGACCCCTTCCAGCCCCTCATATATGATCTGATACAAAATAGTAAGTTTAATTCTATCTTTCTAAATAGCATAAAAGTTAACTTGGATGTAACTTTTTAGTTAAAATACATTTCCAAATTAAAAGTTTCTTTAAAATAACAATATATATTATATAGTTTAAACTACATAATACTAAAAATGATACTTTCTGAGACATAATCACTGATTAACCAATATGCTTATTTATATTACTTCATCTGCACTGACTGAATGAAACTGAAGGAAGCATAACAGTTATGTACACACAAAACAATATAATAATATCAATGCTTACATTTTGGAGACCTCTTGTTTGGCATTGTGGAAACTATGTTTTCTCTGGGTATTAGAAATTTCATTCTAATGTGTAGTGATAATCTTTCTACAAAAGAAGTAGATAACTTTACAATCATAACTGGCATATTTCAAGCCCATAACACTCCAAATAGTTGAAAAGTGTCTTTTGATAAACAAAAGTGTCCTCCTAATCTGTACTAGACATCATAGTTACAACAGACAGACCTCATGTCAATTTTGATAGTTAATCAATATAATAATAATATATCACTTTTAAAGTGCAATAAATCAATAAATCAAATTTGCTCTATGTATGAACACAAAAGTGATGAATTAAAATGTTAATATGAGATTTTAAAACATGAATGAAATTAATATTGTGTTTGAAAATGGTCACATCATACTAAATAATTATAAAAGCTAGTTATTTTAAATATCAAATTCCCACTTATAATGATAATTTACTAAATTTAGACAAGCTATTGGCATGATTGCACACACCGTGCAATGATGCAGTTAAAAATGCATATTTTTTACTGTGCTCTTTTCTTTCTTTAACCCCTTCTATGTCTTTGTAATATGTAAATGATTATACAAATCAAATACCTAAGAGAAAATGGAACATAGAGTGGGTGGCGCATATTCGCCGTGGACACATTTTCGCCGTTTTTGCAATTTTTTTCTGTAAATTTCGTGTGCCTTTACCCAATACTTGCCTAAATAGATGCTTAACGCTGTTTGTAATGTTCGAACTGTTGATATTCCTCTTTACCCCATTTCCAATGTTATTCGCACATATAAAGAAATACGCATTTTGAACGATTTTGGCAATTATGTATTAAAGATTTATATGGCACGCATGCGCAGTCATAAAGTAAATATTTGTTAGAAAAATCGTATAGGAATGATCTCTCAAGCTATTTCATGTAATTGCAAACTATTGTTTTTATAATATACCAGGATAATGAGGATGGTCATATCATACATTGCGGCGAAAATGTGTCCCCCATGGTACAAGAACAACTTGATTTCCTCTTAAGTTTGCGTTCATTTTTAAAACATTTAACCAATGTTTTGAAGAGAATTCCTTTATCAAACATTTTTTTCATATAGTAAACTTTCTGAAACCTACATAAAAAGTTTCAAATATTCGAATGTAGGTCGGATGTAGGTGGAAATGAACGAATTTTGCGGCGAATATGCGTCACCAACTCTAATCATGATGCTTAAAGAGTAATTTGAAGATTTATGCTCAAAATATACGGAAGTGTTTTCCTCCATAATAATATGATCTAATATGACCATGGCATGTCAGTCTGACAGCACTTTTTCATAAGCACCAACATTATTTTAACACTAGTAAAGTTTTTTTGACTTGCCTAAAATTATACTTTCTATAAACACTGCTCTTCGTCCTTGCCGTTTTTTAAATAGCCAGAAAAACGCCAAATGTACAAATTAACACCCCTTTTTAAAGAAAGGTACATTTTGATCTAGATGTATAATCTTTCTTCAATGAAATGAAATATACGGCCTTTGGCAGTAAAAGAATATGATAATTTAAAACAAACTTACCTCAAAATAATAGCAATATCATCTTTGAAACGTGTGTTTACGTGATAAGACACTCATGACAAGGTGCCCGATCTGATGATCACGAAGTATGACGTGATGTGCAAGCTCAACCTTGACGTTGATGGAACGATCTAGCCAATCAGATTCCGCGTAGTTTGGTAAATGACGTCAGATTTAGATTTCGATGCAAACACCGATATTCAGTGCCAGTTTTTTTAAAAGTACATTAACCTACCTGCGAATTAGAACCAGCGGCTTGTGACTTTTGGCTGATAAAAGTTTTACTGGACGAAACAAGCTCTGTCATGGAAACAGACGTTTTGAAATGCATGATGATTTCGAAAATAATAGCATGAGTTGATACGAATATAAATAAGAATATTTACAAGAAATTAATAAGATATTGACGTCAACAAAGCAGTATGTAAAAGGAACAGTGCTAATTCTCCATTAACATATAGTCCTGCATATCACTATAATCTAAACATTATCAACAACTCTTCCATGCAAATTATATTAACCAAAGAACGCCGGTAAATTAGGTAAAACAACTGGTCTTCTCAATTACTTATGTATCTTTACATCTAAGACCATTCTATAGCTTCTTATATAAACAAAAATTCGACTACAAACTTAACTTTGTTGACCAGCTCGCTGCTTGTATTTTTTCTGAGCTGCCATTTTATTACAATATACAGCATACCGACATAACATATATACAAAATACTATTTGATATCATCTCTCAAGATATCAATATCCAAAACACACAAAATACTACTTCCTGGCCGCTCAGTAAAAAGAAAAATCATTTAGAAACCTGCGTGCTTTTGTCAATGCCAAGCGAAACTTAAGTGTAGGACCCCTTAAAAATGTGCATGTACAAAAATGCTCAATTATATGCACACAGTACGAAAGCAAGGCTAGAAGTAATAATCATTAAAATACCTATTTAACACTATAATTTCCCGTGTTACTGCTTGCCGCGGGATTTATCTATTGCATTGTTATAGAGTCAGTAGAGGTTTAAGACTGTCAACTTATTTAGTTTAACAGTACCATTTTTTATGGCCCAGAATTTCGTAGCGAATTTCTAATAGATGAAGCCATGTTATGTGTTTGAACTTACATATCGAACTGAATCTAGAGTGTACCATGATACTCCAGTTTCACATTAACCTGCGCGTGTGTACCCTTATTACCCAAACTATGAAATCACGAAATATTTTCCGAGACCTAAACTGGGAGCTTAACGGTCGATCATCTGTGACCATGCAGAACTGGAAAATAATCACCTGATCAAGTTTTGCGTTTACATGTACCTGTAACACGAGGAGCATTTGAATCAAAATATTATATAAATTGAAAAACAACTTTATTTACCTTGAACATGTACATCTTAAAAGGTGACAGTTAAGAAAACCACTTCCATGGTAAAGCGTATGGATATTGATAATACATATTTTAAAAAAAATTATCCTGTATTTGTATTAGATAAATGTACACAATTTTCATCAAGATATTACGATTAACACATAGGGTAGATTTCAATAATTTATGAAGAAGTCATTCCGCAATTTGATCGGATTTTATGGTAAAGCATGATAAATACGATAAATACAGGATATCCAACTGCATTTAATGATTTATTGTAATGTTAATGAATAGAAATTGATATTTTGTTTACACTACCAAGGATTTTATAAGTAAGAAGTACTACTAAAGTAATCATTGACAATAGCACGAATATGCTTCTTTTTCATAATGAGGTGTTTTAAAAATAAATTTGTAAATTATCATTTGTATTCTTTTCTTGATGAACAATATTTTTAAAACTTTTGGCATGCTTAACCTGTATGCATTATATAGAATTTGTAAAATTTGAAAATACAATTTATTTAGCAAATTATTAATTTTGTTGATACTGAACAACTGCCTTGACTTGACTTGAATTCATTGTTTAAAAGTTACACACCACTTGATACTAAAGTAGGCAATTATCTTATTTTGATGCTTGAACATTGAAGATAAACCGGTATTTCGGATAAGTATTTATTATTTTTTTTTTTTATAATGAATTTGCTTTATTGTAAGAAATAGACTAGCACAACATGTATGAACAAAGGTATACAGAATGGCATATTCACAGCAAGGAATTTTTAAACAAAAACAACTATTGAATATAATGGTGCAACATTAGGTTAAACATAAATAATTATCTAATAACAATGGAATCTTAGTTCATTCTTGGAATATCTATTTGTGGTGTTTAAATCAAAATTGATAAACCAAAAGACAACATTTATTAATTAGTCTATAATAGGGACCAAGGGACTCCAGTATGTGTTATATTCCTCTAAAATGTATTTCTCTAAGTTCAAGTGTTCCTTTAAATAATGTTTTAAAGCATTTAAATTTGGCAATGCTTTTTGTAATTTTGTTCGGTAAATATAGTATTTTGTAAGCACAATAATCTTATTTTTAACAAAATTCAATCTAACATTTTCGAAGTTACCAAATAGAATAATTTGATATTCAAAGACAATTCGATATTTGTCATTTCAAAAATCCAGTTGTTTAGTGCATGCCAGAGACTGGAGACCATATGACAGCTCAAAAATAGATGTTCTATGGTCTCTGGTTCTCCGTTGCAGAATTTACATATATTGCTACTATTTATTTTCATCTTGTAAAGTAGTGTATTAGTTCATAGAATTCTATTGATAATTCTATATTGGAACCAGCTAAGCTTAGTGCTTCTAGTATATTTTGTACACGAAGTGTGTATTTTTCCACTTAATACCAGTCATATCAAGATGTTTTTCATTTTCCTTTGAAGCAAAAGTAATATATTTCTCATTCAATACTTTGTACATGTCCTTAGAACCTTTCTTTGATTCAAAGAAAATACTTATACTGAAAGGTAGCATTAATTGAATTTTGTTCTCCTTTACATCAATATTGATCGTGTTTAACCAATCTTTTAGCAAGTGCGATATTCGATAATAATTAAAAAATTATATAATTGTTGAAAATTTTGAAATGACATTATTTTGCCTTGATTATCTAACAAGTCATGCACTGTCCAAATTCCAGCTTCAGCTTAGTTTTTTTTTTTTTATAGTAAACACTTGAACCACTAATTTTAATGTGTTCCCCCTCCCATACGAGATAAGATAGAACTTCATCAATATATCTTGGTTTTATAATTTGATTAAGGGTTTTCCAAGCATCAAAAACCTCTTGCCAAAATTTATTTTATGACATTTTTATGGGCCCAATGTAATTTAGTTCAATAAAATTTATTTGTTCCACAATAAAGACTAATCTCACCCATTTTGAATTTGAGTTATACAGCCTTCTTACACCTGTAAGTTTCAGTCCCTGTATAAATGCTTTTAAATTTAGCAATTTTAAACCTCCAATATAACAATCTTGACATAAATGATCTCGCTTGATCTTATCTGTTTTCTTATCCCAGATAAAGCAAACATTTTTGACTAGGGATAGATAGAAGTAGATGATTTAATTTAGATATGTCCAAAGTTTTCAAAATGGGAATCTTTCCAAAGGGGGTGAGATACTGTTTTGACCACTTTTTCAAAGTTTGTCTATTTTACACTGGTCAATAATTAAAATAAATCATTCTATCTAGATCAACTGAAAAAGTAGTTCCAAGGAGCTTAAATGTACTGGAGCTTCATTTCAATCTCCACTGGATCTTCATTTCAATCCCCACTTAATACAAATTTGATATTAAGATATTGCCTCATATTTCTATTCAGTCATGTCTCTATAAATCCTTCGATGAATCAAGCAAATCATTTGAAATTAGATAAGTACAAATGCATATCCAATCAGAGACGATATTGAAGAATGTATATGCCTCTAATACAATTTGCAGGAAACTTTACTATTCTTTGTTATAACAGAGGGAAGAACAATGACCACATGTTTCTTTTCATATGCTGAAAGCATTTTACAAGAGCTATCTTTTCGCAATTTTGTAAAATTATTCACATAATGAAGATTTTTCTCTGTATAATCCATACTAAATGTGTCATATTTTACAGACTGTTGTATAAAAACAAGTTTGTTGACCTATCATTTTTATCAAATGTTTGAACATATCTCAATATAGACTTTATGTTGGTAGAGTGAGACATTTTTTTATCATTTTTTTCGTTTATACTCCAATACTACTTTAAGAAATTTAGATTATTAAGTGACTACAGTCTTAAGTGACGGTAATTGGTCTTCAAAAAAGGCCGCCATACAATTAAAAATTTGTGTCGTTTAAAAGAAGATTTAAAGTCTGAGTGAATGAAAATAAACCTAATTTTTGGTAACCCTCAATAAGTAGTATTGCAACCAGAGTTCATTTTTAAAACTTTAATGTACCGGAAGAACACACTTGTGTGTTACATATCGATGGAAAGAGAAAAATATGTACAATAAGAAAAGTTTGGTCGAAAAAAACCTAGAGTGGTCACACTTTTGCGAAATTGTTAAAAGTTTAAAGGTCAAACCTCAAATATATAACAAATTCAAACATGAAGAAAAAAGAAAGGTATTTTCTGAGATATAGTCAGTAGAATGCTACAAAAACGATTTTATAACAAGCATTTACTGCAGGGACTACAAGACGACAAGTTTAGCTATTTGTATGAACAGCTGCCATTACAAAATGGCGTCAATGATGAATCTTCTGATTTTTTTCTTTTAATAACAAAGAAAATGGAGATTTGGTCTTGACCTTTTCACATCCACTAACTTTTACATTGCTGATCATTTTCACGGCACCATATAACAGAATTATTTTCTAAATTGTAAAACGGCAGTTTCACGATATCTTTCAGTTATTTTTCTTCATGTAAAAAGCAAAGTTCAAAACTGAAACCCCGTTTTTCCATTTTGCATACACAGGATGTGTATTTTGGAAAATTAATTATCAAGTACGTAAAGTCGAAAGATGAGTTATAAACGAATGAAAAAATATTGTCAACCGAGGCGAAAGCGAGGTTTAAAAAATCATTGATGAAACTTTCTTTGTTGGTTCAGTGTAAAACAAAATTAGTTTTATGCCATGAACATTCTCCTTTTGGGATTATCATGGTAACAATGTGTGTTCACATTTTTTTAGCAAACTGATTTGATTATAATGTTAATTTGCTAATGTTGTAATTCGTAAATTGGCCAAGACCCTTATATAAATTGTATTTGAAGGATACAATCATTAGCACTGGTTTTCATCAAATAAAGGTTCACAGTAAAAAAATGTTTCATACTGGGAATTATTTACAAGAATCTTAGTTACACGTCAATCTCTTCGTCATTGTTTGCGAATTTGGTAAGGGTATTTACGCTTCATCGCCTTGATACAGACAAAGTTCGATGCAGGATAGACTTACTGGTTCAAAGTAAATCTTGCAAGTAATCTAAGTACATTGCAGTGGAATCTTCGACCATATTGCTGGTTATTGTCCCTCTTTGAATAAACTCATCATAGATACTCGGATTAAAATTTTGTAAGTCAGACGTGCGTTTTGTTAACAAAAGACTCATCTGTGATGCTCGAATAAAAAAAATTAAAAGGGCATAATAAAGAACGGAGTTCAAGAGCATTGAGGACCCAAAATTCTGATAGGTTTTCCCAAATACAGCTAAGGTAATCTATGAGTTTTCCAATATACAGCTAAGGTAATCTATGAAAATCACAGTTCCTGGCTGTTTTTCATTGACGGAATTCGAAGAAATGCAAACGAAGAATAAAACATCTGTATCTTGAGACTTTTTTACCTTTTTGACCCTTGTTGTCTTTTCAATCTCTATGTGACCAAACAGGACATGCAGAATCATTCGGTATTTTCCTGTTCGTGTGTCCTGACTTAATCCTGAACGTCAGTAACCTATGCTGAAGAGAACTTTTACAAGAAAGAGTTTAAGCACATACGAAGTCAACCCAGGGAATGGACATGCTGACGCTCAAAATTTGATATGGATCGACCATCCATTAACTGAATTAAATTCGTTCGCTGGTCTCTTTTAACCGATTTACTAGTAAAAGAATGCATGATATCTGATGATTTTCAATGAAGTTTAAATGTCTTAACATTTAACAATTGTACTAAGGCCATTTCGTTCCTTATAAGTATGGTAGAGGATCAATTATACAGTGCCAACTGATGATGAGATACAGCTTTTGCCTATATTTTATGACAAAGATCGGCCTCATATGTTTCAGCATGGTACCGAACTCGTGGAAAGAGAGGTTAAGAATAGATCCAATTGGGAGTGATAAAATCTTTTCTATTCACGACACCCAGCAGTAACTAGGGCACGACGGAATACTTGTTCTGGACTTATATGTACATTTAGTATCTCTCCTGATCTGCACTTGATTTAAGACGTTTTTCGTTAAGTCTTCGAAGGTTTTGATTGTTGATCTAGGTATTGACCCATAGAAGTCACAGTTGTCACCTTCTTCCTTAAACGCACCATTCACAAACGATTTGACAATTTGTATACCATCATCAAATGTTTTTGTCATTGAGGATCCAATTTCCTTAGAGGTTGCATTTCTGTATATATAGACAATGCAATTTCCATAGGAACTCCTTTGCGCTCTAAAACTGTGCCACTTTTACTATGAAGTTTGGTAAAAATTATATCCTAGAATGGAAAGCTGATATGCACTACTATTTTATTCAAAGGTCTAAACATGGGGCTGTGCGGCATATTTTCAACATTTATATGCCCTGAACTTGTTACAGTTTAAACTTATACTAAAATTCTGTACTACCCCTACCTCCACTTTTGCCTACTTCAGAATTTTCACCGCAACAATATGTTTTATACTGGTAACAGTCCAAAGTTATGTCTCTATGAGATGAAACATAGAGATCATTTCTGGGAACCAGTACGTAAACAAATCAAGTTATCTATAAATATTATATATCTCCCCAAAAGAGGCGTGATTTGAGAAACAGCTGTATTTACAAAGTGCAACCTAGACGCGTGCATTCCAGTTGAGATGTTGATCAGTGACTTGAGATGAGACTTTACCATGTTTACATCGAAAGGATTTGTCAGTCGCTGGTTAGCATGGTCTATAATAAGTTTGACATGCCCTTCATCTTGTCGTAAGGCAGTTGGTCTAGCTGCATTATGATATGAGTTTTCTTCAGCAGTAAATTAAGTTTAATCTCATATCTGCATTAAACTCTGTGAGCATCCATGCTTCAATAATATTTTCCCGACCGCTCGCATGCATATTAATTGCTCTTGTAACGAACATTGACTCACAATGGATTTTCAAAAACAACCTTATTCGTTCTCCTTTTGGAATAGTAGGAGTCTACTTTACAGGACTATCAAAACTCAAAAATCTTTATATTTAAAGTCAAAATTTAAGCAACAAAATATAACTTATTCACAGAAAAGAACAACAATTTGTGATCAAAGCACACTTAAAAAATGAAAACTATCTAATGATTCACAGATTATGAACAAAATCACATCAAAACTGTCAACATGTATTGTTGAACAAAACGTCTTAATAATTGAACTTGATAAATGTTACTATAAATAATGGATGTGAATGACGGAAACACAATATCCGTAGTTAATAAAAGGTATAAGTGATGATTTTATTTCTTGATTTTAGCCAGACTACTTGCAGTTTGTCCATCAAAATTTGCATGCAGTATCTCAATAATATATTCTTTCCACTAAAATATAAAATAATGTTTTGAATCATATGTTTTCTTGTTTTCAAAGAAAAATGCGTTAACTTTCTAGCTAAAACCTGCCAACTTTAAATTTAAAATTTTATTCAGGAATGGTTTTTATTTATGTCTTCATCATTCCGTTGGCCCTTGCTAATATGTGCATCGAAAATAATTACGAACAGAACCTTCAAATGAATAAAACATTTATTTTTTTTCTATTTTAAAGTGACTACCCAAAACCATAAATTGAGGAATAACCCATAAACAGGCTAAAATACAAAATGTGACCAGAGAAAGTTTTACGACCAAACGAAAATTAAAATATGAATATGATTCTATCATTTAAAACAATTTCCAGCCGCTTGATATTCCAGTACATTAAACTCGTCAATTAAGCGTCTTTTCGAGGTCAATTGCAGTACTAAAGTTACAAAAGATTTCAAAACGGCGTTCATGTTAAAAACATTGGAAAAACCTGCGAATTTCTATCGGTAACTCACACAGAGCAAAATTGTTCTGGACCAGTACTGATACTAAATATATTTCAGAAGTAGGTTATTTACTTTTATAATTTTGTTCTCTTTTCTCAAAAATCAAACTAACATACAGCACTGTAGCAAATCAAAAGAAAGCAACTACAAGATATATACTTTTGTTTTGAAACAATTACGAATTCATTTCTAAATTGAATTGCTATAAACTTTTAACCTCGATAAGAAGACTTATTTTTTGTTTGAATCGTTTTATGTCGGGACTTTTATGGGTTACTATTCGATTTTGGTTTTGCCATTCTTGAGGAAGTAAGGTGATCTATCATTGCTCACATCTACAACGCTTTGTCTCTGATGGATAGTTGTCTCTTTGGCAAACATACCACATCTTCTGATTTTGAATTTATGTTATTCTGATTTTCTCTCAATAAGATTTTTAATATTTGTATTTTGTATAAACTTTCATACAATTTATATTGAATACAAATGTTGCATTATCCTATTTACTTTTATGCCAATGACAACTTCCTTTATAGCTTCATTCGCCGTGAGCAAAACTGTGTGTAATGGCATCATCTGCGTATTTGCTGTCGGCACACACCAACCCAAGGTATAGCAATTGATTGATAATTATGTTGCCATTTATTTGGGTTAATCGGTTATCGCCATGTCACGTTTATCGATAATAATCGCTGGAATTCAACTTAAACGCGCTAATGATATTGGGATCAGGGTTGATACGTCGCTTTTGAGAAACTGGTGTATTAATTATAAAGAAAGAAGATGTGGTATGATTGCCAATGAAACAACTCTCCCAGGAGACCAAATGACACAGAAATTAACAATCATAGGTCACCGTACGGCCTTCAACAATGAGTAAAACCCATACCGCATAGTCAGCCATAAAAGGTCCCGAAATGACAAATGTAAAACAATTCAAACGAGAAAACTAACGGACTGATTTCTGTACAAAATAATGAACGAAAACAAATATGATATACAACAACAAACGACAACTACTGAATTAGAGGCTCCTGACATGGGACAGGCACATACAGAATGAGGCTGGGTTAAATTAGTTTGAAGGCTCGCCGACCTTCCCCTAACCTAGGACAGCGGTGCAGCAGTACAACATCAGAACAAGCAATAAAAATAAGTTGAAACGGCTTTAACTCGTCAAATCGATACAAAGCAGAAATACATCTAACAAAAATACTTATACATCCTCACAACAAAATGACACTAAGTACAGATCTGAGAGTTCTCGCAGTTACTGACAGCTAGTTCAAAGCCAATAAGAACTAATAAAAAATCATGCATCTAAGACTAAAATATCAATCAGTACACATCCAACATCCAATGGATTTAGTGTAAAAGGTCATTAACAGTCAAAGAAAAACATGACATTGTGCAATGCCAAGATACAGGTATCGACAGATTGTAATGCCATGAATATGTATATGTACATAAAAATAATATTTAGTTTGATTTTAATTTACTGATAACAATATCAATATTACTGTGGATTCATTATTATTCGTTGGATACTAATGTTCGTGGGTTTGTGGGTAAGGTGAACCACGAATTCAAATGTTCAACGAATTTTAAATTGTCTATATGCTTTGTATGCAGAGATTGGCAAAACCACGAAATTAAAAAGACCACAAATGCAAGTTTTCCTCAATCCACGAAAATTGATACCCACGAAAATAAATTATCCACATTAATACCAGTAAAAACAATATGCAATGAATTAGTAACCTTTAGAATAAGTTTATTTAAATGATCGAAAGGTTTAACCGGATCGTATCTAAATTTCCGGGCTCGGTAAACAACATCTCCGTAAAATTACGATGTGCTATCCCTACAGTTACAACCAAACTTCCAAACCAAATCTTTATATTTATGAAAGAATTAAGTAAAGGTTTTAAGTAATTTGTGGTAACGAAATCCCTGACTTAATAATTTACCCGTAATACATATGTTACGTTCATTGAATGTGATGGTGTCAAACGAACATCAACGTCCAAAACAGAAAAATTAACAATACGGAAAAACAATCGTCCCTTTTGTCGTAAATTTTAGTGTAGAATTTCCGCGTAAAACTGAAATATCTAAATCAAGGAAAGGACAGTTATTACCGTTTATATTTGGTCACTTAGGCCTTCTTCCGTTCGGCTGTAAAACCCTTGCCAAAGTTGGGCGTCCATTTGGCTGTGCGGAATATATGCAAGTACTCAGCCGCGTCCTGTCAGCATGGGGACATAAACTCATATGCCTCGTGTAAAGATAGTGCCATGCTTTCTGCATGTCAAGAACCTTGCAACAACTCTTTGAGGGTCCGTAGGTGGCCTATTTCAAATTTCTTTCCCTATCAAATACACTCTAATTATTCAATGGGCCTATCAAATATACCTTTTTCATATTAGTCACGTGACGTTAAGCAGCCAACAATCAATCAATCAATCATTTTCAAAATCCTTGTTTCGCCTTTTGTTTCGCTGTTTTAGCCTGCGTAATCATGACATCTTTAGATATTTCAAAGTTCTCCAACTCAATAGAAAGATTTTCTTAATTAAGGTTCCAACCATTCATCTTCGTTGGACAAACCATTTTGTTATTACTTTAATACAAAACAAAGAATTTTTTCAATGAACATACAGGAACATTTTTTTATTTAAACTCCATGTTGAATCTCCTGCCCTTTTTTCAATGGAATCAAACATTTTGTTTTCACTTCGTTCCTGAAACAAATATTTGTTTTTTGAAAAAAAGTTATTGAATTTAACTAATCTATCTCCCCACCCTGCCAAAAATATGAATTGGTCTGCGCCTAAATGATACAAAAGTTAACAGAGAACTTTCTATTTCAATTCTAATGAAGGTACATGTAAATTACGTGTACATGTTGTATGCTGGTGTGAACAATTTGCATCATTTTTCATGTACAGGTAATTAAAACCGATGTACAGATGAGAACAAATTTAATGTGAAACATGTCTGTATTGCATGAAAATTATTGTAAACTGGTTTACAGTGAGTAAATCCTGATGTGACTGTGTGATATATCAACTCCATCTTAGTGATATACTAGTAGTTTTAAAGGGCATTAGCTGTCACATTCAAATTACAAAAGTCCTAAAGAAACAATTTACAATGTATTGACTCGTCATAACGTATCAACATTACGTGTGTTTTTCAGAATAGACGCCATGTCATTTACCATCAATATGATCTCCGAAAATTTCTTAGATCATACGACCTGATGTAAACATAAATATGAATATAAATACACAGACAATCACGTGCAATCGTAATATAACGATTTTCTAGGTCTGTTTGATTTCATGTCATAGATAACAAAAATATGTAAATCATTGTTCTACCTGTAGTTGACTCATTATTAAAGGTCATAATCATTCACCGTAAGGGATCTTCCCGATGGCTGTCTCGTTTCACTATTCACTGTTGTCTTTCTTTTTTTTTTCAATAGATCAACGTGCTTGCCCATCCCCGTTCATGTTTTGATTAAACTTCGCGTGAATACAAATTCAGATGAGTTGAATTGTTGACTGCAAGCAAACAAAACCCAAACCATATACACTTTAATAGGAACCGATTTGAAAAAAATTTAAACGAATTAAAACGAGAAAAGCAACAGCATAACTTACGTACCTAACAATTAATAGTCCGTATACTGCCTATTTTTATTTGTGTGTAAAGTATGAAAGGATTGTATTATATATTTCATTTGCAATACCATAACCCATTTTATGTATTTAAAGTACATTATTAAGACAGAGTATCAATACATCTCAAGTTTAAGTATTTTATTTTATTTAATTCTTTTTGCCTTTTCTATACATTGCAACATCATTTTCCTGGATATTGAATACTGTAAATTCAGAAATTATTGCGTGCATTTATTATTGTGATTTTTGTTAAACGAACAAAATACGAGATTAATTATTGCGATTTCAGGAAAACCTGTATTCATATCTTTGCATCAGATATAAGAATGCAAGTTCTTATTATTGCTATACTCAACCAGTCGCATTTTTCGCATTTATTAAAACCTCGCAATAACATGAATAATTTCTGAATTTACATATTCTAAAATTCCGTAAAGGTATAAAGTCATATGACACTTCAAATTTTTAATGGCTAGATTTTACTATGAGGCATGTGTAAATGGATTTTCATTTAATCAAAATTGTCACAAAGGTCCTGTTATTGTCTTCCGTACTCTTATTAGCCAATAGTTTTTATGTATGTAGTTTCCTTAACCAAGATACCTCTTGTTAGTAATTCGGCATAAATCGTGGTGGAAGTAAAGGTAAACAAACGTGGAAGAAAGAAAGAAATAAAAACAACACATTATATAAATATTATGGATTTGGCTAAGTTTTAGGTATTTTTGTCATAAAGTTCTTGAGCTGTTTCGGAACTTATACATCCTCGGCTTTCAAATATTCGGCTTGAGCGTTCCTGATGAAGGTAAATCCAGAAAAGCGCTTCGGACGCATTACATTATATAACGTGTTGTTTTCATTTTTCTAACTCTGCCAAAATGTAGCTTGTATTGTGATATGTTCAAACATCTAATAAAAATTATAGGTCAACGAGCCTTGTTTTCAAACTACATGCTGTGGTAATATGACACATTTAGTATGGATTGTACAAAGAAAAAGTGTAATGATGTGAACAGAAGGTAAACTAAATGATATAATTTAAAACAAAATGCAAGAAGGTAGCTCTTATAAAATGCTTTCAGCATATCAACAGAAACAATGGAGTCACCTTACTCCCAATTGTAATATTATCAAAGAAAAAAAATCCTGAAAATTTTATTAAAGGCATATACATTATCTAAAATTGTCTCACAATGGATAAACTTATTTTATTTCAAATGTTTCGCTTGATTAAGTCATGACTATAAAGAGAAATTTAAGGCATTATTAAAACAGTATCCGAAATACAGGTTGATCTTCAATTTTCAAGCATCAAAATAAAAGACATGCATCCTCTAGTATCAAGTGGTTATAACTTCTAAACAATGATTTCAATACAAGTCTAGGCAGTTACTGTTGTCGAGTACCATTGGAAAGAATAATTTACTTTTGTCAATTTTATATAACGTATACTAGTTAGGCATCTGTCAAAAAAAATTCAAGAAAAATCATACAAAGATTAATATTCAAATTTATTTTTAACCTTATCAGATAAAAGAGGCATACTCGTGGTATTGTCAAGGATTTGTTCAGTAGGACTTCTTACTATTAAAATCCGTGGTGCTGTAATAATAATATCTATTTTTATTCATAAATATTTGCACCATATGATTAAATGCAATTGGATACACTGTATTTATCATGCTTTAACATACAATCAGATCAAATTGCTAAATGACTTCCTCCTAAATTATTAAAATCTACTCCTTTGTATTAACCGTAATATCTTGGTGAAAATTAAGTATATGTTTCTACTACAAACAAAGGGTTAAAGTTTTAAACATCTGTATTATCAGTAACTATACGTTGTATTATGGAAGGTGTGTCAATGGTTTGATTAACTGTCATCTGTTGAGATTGTACAAGGTTAAACTTTAGGATTACACATGGCCAAGATGTTAAAATTGACCTCTAATTTTATGACGTAATATATGGATATGAAGTGACCCGCATTTTTTTTTTTTTTTTTTTGTACTTTATTCTTCCCGGTAAGTCAACGACCTCAGCGTGAATCCAATTATTTTTTCGCGACAAAGGTCCTTGAGATCAAATAAAACTAAGCAAGGTGGCATATCAAATCGTCTATTACTGCAAACAACAGCACAACAGTAGTCAATTTTATTTTTCTTTAATTTGTCAGTGTAATTAAAGTTGTTTGTCAATTTATATAAAATATTTTGATTCAAATGTTCCTCGTGTTACAGGTACATGTAAACGCAAAGACTTGGTCAGTTGGATATTTGTCCAGGTCTGCATGGTCACTGCTGATCAACCGTCCAGTTCCAAGTTGATGAATTTACGGAAAATATCGCGTGATTTTATAGTTTGGCTTATTAGGTTAAACATGCATAGTGTAATGTGAAACTGGAGTATCATAGTATCCTCTAAAATAAGTTTGAAAGGACATGTAAGTCTAAATAATCACATAACCTTTTAGCATTTACTGAGGATTATCATCTATATAACGGAACATTACATGATAATGATAACCTATTTAAGTTTTCTGAGAAGCTCGTGTATAACAGCTGCGTCATATCAATAAAGAAGAAGTGTTTATCAAAGAAAATCCTTTCTCTTATCTAATCAAAATTGTCAGAAAGGTCCTGTTATTGCAGTGTTGTCTTCCCGTACTCTTATTAGCCAATAGCTTTTCCGTATGCAGTGTCCTTAACCAAGATACCTCTTTTAGTAATTCAGCAAAAGCGTGATGGAAAGGTAAACAAACGTGAAAGAAAGCGTTAATTGATTATAAAGGAAACCTTTTCTACATCAAATCGTTTAACGATTGTTTTGACAAAATTTATATATTAATAAGAAACAAATGGAAAATAATTAAACATCGCTCTATTGTATGTTTATTACCTCACTCAATAATCACATGCACAATGATTCTGGGTTGATTGTTTATTAAGGTCACGATCGGTTATCTTTGATATTTAGATCCATTAATTAGCATGCATAGTTTTCACTGAAATATTTTTTGTCGATTATACCTTACGAACTCGGGATAAATATTTAAAGAAAATCGCGAAAGCAGTGCTTAGTGATATGTATATTTGCATGCATCAGTTCATTTATTTCCTTAACACTATAATTTTAAGAAAACTCGTTTCATATAAAAGTACTATTATTTGTCTGTTTGTCTTTTTATTTTTGACCATGGCGTTGTCAGTTTGTTTTCGATCTATGAGTTTGACTGTCCCTCTGGTATCTTTCGTCCCTCTTTATCAATTCCTTTCGATATTAATATGCAGTATGGCAAAGTCGCACGCATAATTATTTAACAAAATACACCTAAATCGCCTATTTACCAAGTTGTCAACTTAAGTTATAAATTCCTTTCTAAATGTAGTCTACAAAAAAAAAATATTAATCTATAAATATAAAATAGATATTATTTAGTTTCTAAATTCTACATCTGATTCCAAAATCAAGACATCTTTTGTAAGTCTCTTCGTAAAACAATTAACTTTGTAAAAGCAAAAACAAAATTGCAAACAATACAGACTTAAAGCATTCTATGTGAATCATTGAAATAACAAATAGGAACGAATAGATTATTTTTCCCGAATGTTTTTGCTTAAAACTACTTTCACTATATAATGATCGTACAAAACATTAATTTATGTTATATAGATGAATGGATTTCGAACCTCGTTAATGTAAGGCAACAATTGTTTACTTTCTCCTTGATTGACATTTCTGACAAAATAGGCGGAAAATACCAAGCAGATTATCAACATTTATAAGTTATGATAGCAATACACAACACCATTGCAGAAAGCAAAATATAAAAGAAGACGACAAACACAACTGTGGACTAAATACAACATGGCCAACAAAATAAGGAACAACACGAAACCCATTTAGAACCAAGGGTGGAAGCGCAGCGTAAATGTTATACAAATTCACATTGTGAAGCTCAAATCACCTCTGTAACGTAATGTTTTAATATGTACTGACCAGCATAGTAATTTTATAGATAGAAGTCCAGATATAAAGGAGACTTTGTTTGACTTCAATCTAAGAACTTACTATTAACTTTTGTAATAAAACATATGAAAATAGTGGAATTAACTATTTTTGGAGTGTAAAACATTGTTTGGATGTTTTAGATAAATTACGTGTTTTGATGGTCCTTTTGATCCTGGTGACAGTTTTGACTTTTCTACTCTTTACACTACACGTCCACACAACTTTATCAAACAAAAGTTTTCCTATTTGATTAAAAGGTTGTTTGTTAAATCTGAATGTAAATATATTTGCTGCAACTCATTTAAAGCCTTCTTCTCTAACGAGAAAGGTAAATATTCTAAATATACTTACTGGAGGTGTGATGAGATGATTGAAGCTGTTAATTTTCTCCTGATAATATTTATGTACGTTTTGGGCAATAAAGTTTATCGTTAAGTTGTGCCCTTTAATAGCAGACTTTTTCTGGTACTGTTATGAATCACAGGTTATGGCCAAACTCGGAAAAGATTCGTCTAAATTGCATTTAATTGATAAATTCAACAACACTTCGATTATCTTGATGATATTTTTCGTTAAATAATCAAGAATTTTCAAAATATTTTGCCGAAATTTCTGAATGAATATGCTATTAGCAAAAATCCCCTCTCACTGAAAATGAAATGGTCCACTATTGATATTAACTTTAATAATTTTTTTAAATGAGCAATTGTGAGCTTTGTCATGGAAATAGGTAAATCACTTAATTAATAATATTATTATTATCATTTTTATTCAATATATAACTTCCTTGAATATTCACAATAAAATCCACGTACTTCACAACTGGTTTTATGAATACTTAACCCACACAAGGCCTATCTTGACTGTCGACTGCATGTAGTCAAAACCTATTTTAAACATCATGTAAACATTGATTTTTATCAGTGGGAACGTACATATGACGTAATAGATAGAAATAAGAAGATGTGGTATGAGTGCCAATGAGACAACTCTCCATCCAAGTCACAATGTGTAAAAGTTAACAATTATAGGTTAAAGTACGGTCTTCTACACGATCCTTGGCTCACACCGAACAGCAAGCTATAAAGGGCCCCAAAATGACTAGTATAAAACAATTCAAACAGGAAAACCAACGGTCTAATCCATATAAAAATCGAGAAACGAGATACACTTATGAACCACATCAACAAACGACAACCACTGAACAAAAGTTTCTTGACTTAGGACAGGTGCAAACAAATGCAGCGGGTTTAAAAGTTGCAACAGGCGCCAACCTTCACCCTTACCTGAAATAGTAGTGTTACATTACAACATAGAAAGACACAATATCAAATATCAATTGAAATGGCTTAACTCAATCAAAAGACATAATAGCAAAAACAAGTAAACAAACACTGAACGAATAAATTTGATCTATGACGCAGTCTAAATACAATATTAATAAAAAAGGGGAGATGTATAACCATATCAGAAAGACAACTATAACCTTGGACAAAATGGCGTTAAAAATAACATACACAGGTAAATTTAAATATAATAATTTTATATTTTAGTTTAAGTGTAGAGTACACTTACACCACACCGAGTTTATTTCAATATGAACATGGCCCTAATCTCATCTATTTATCATTTTAACATCATTAGAATAATACTGTTCAGGGAATCAAATGTCTGTATTCAGTAAGATGTTAACATGTAACTCATCTAATGAATCATATTTTAAATTAAGATAAAATTATTAATCATGGAATGTCTTTTTTATGATTTCAGGATGTTAAGAGATAATGAGTGAGTAGTGATATATTTAATTTTAAGCTTTATTTGATAACATTGATTATGATTCTGTAGCTGACTCTAATATAAACCACTCTCGGCTGAATTTGTTTTTAGATAACTTAATTTTTAATACTGAAATTGTTAAGTTTTCAAACATTACATTCATCCAACCTTTGTTCACATGGCCATTCAAGAATATATTGATAGTGCTATCTTTCCAATCTTCAATTCTCGAAATTATTGTTAAGTATAATTCAATAAAATATTGTATTATTAAAATACATAATTTGTATAAATAACGCACCTTTTCTATCTCTTTAACGTCCTTCCCTTAACATAAATCATCATGCACAGTCCGTACACAATTTTCGACGGCTTATAGATATGGTAAAATATCAATGTGTAAAATACGATAAATTATACTTGGCACTAATGAAGTAAAGTCAGCATGTACACGATGATGTCAATGAACGTGAAAGATTCATACTTGAAGTTTTGACATAAAATTTAAATGATTGAAACGCCAACAGACATTTCACTTCTTTTTTTTAAATGTATGCGATGTTGTAGTAAGTTACTGGTCACACCATAGCAAATGAGCAACGTTGGCTTTTTATATAAGTTTGCATGAATAGTATATGTTTATTTCAATATATGAGGAAATGAAGGATTCAACTTTCATACTTTTAAAAATTAGCTACTTAGATATTCAGAAAATGGATATTGCAGTGTATAGAGAAAATAAAACGTAAATATAGCAAAGAAGTTTGAAACACAAAGCATTATACTTTATTTTGTGGTTATAGTATCCCAGAATTTTATAATATTGCCATCGAAAGTTTAGTTTTGTTGAAATTAAATATAAAGAAGTAACATATATATATTGTAATCTTCTGACAACGTAAAGAAATATCAGTAACAGCAAAAGTTGGCTTGACGAAGTTTCTTGAGTTGGGAATTTATAAGAAGTATTGGATTCGTTGGCGACAGAAAAAATCAAATCGTATGGACACAGTTGAAGTTTATAACGCGATGTATCAAATGATGTTCACAGAAATGATACAGACTTAATATTAGATATCATGTGTCAATCAGTGACAAGACCATAAACAATGCTTGATCACATTATTTCAATCAATATTCCACATTCAAACTCGTTCATTGAATGAAATACTGAACATGAATACTTTAACTAAGAAATAAAATTTAGCATAAAGCGATCTCTTTATAAAGTGACTACAGCAATGATATTTTTTTAAATTGCACTTAAACCCGTTCTAAGGGATCATAGATTTATTCTTGAGGAAGCTCCGAGCATGCTCGGAGGATTCCCGGAGCTTTTACGTAGGCTCTTCTCAGCAGTTTATGTGAGACTAATTATCATGATCCATTAAGATCTCAATCAAATTTATAGCACTTCTATAACAAGGAAAGTAAAGCATTATAGAGGAAGCTCAATTAACACCTGTGTAAACATCTGGTCTATTCAAATACATTTTGCATGAAATTTTACAAAACTATAAAACAGATTAGAAATTCTTCAATAGTACTGTGTAATGCTTGGAAAGAAATGTCAAGTCTCCACAGAAAGTTAAAGTCATTAAAATATTTTCTTATTATATTCAATAATGATATTTTTTTAATAATAAAAATCTCAAATTTTATAACTAGATTATATAATTTTAAATATAGTTTATACTATACAATATGCTACATAAAAGTCATCAAGGCACAACAGTCAGGGGCGATACTAAACAAATAATTTGTTTTCAGTTACTGATACAGTTATTTTGTTGTTTTTTTTTTTTTTAATTATTTTAAAATAACTCAATATAATGTTTTTGGATGTCAATAGAAGCATGGACTAAATGTAGTTTTAAGAAATTTTATATCATTTTATAAAATAAAATTAAGTATTTATCAAATTTGAGTATAGAGATAAAGGTTACTTTAAAATAATGACAAAATATTACTTTTATAAATTATTTTATACATCTTTGAAAAACTTAGTACTTTCAATTATTTAAGGAACATATGTAATTGTTTTAACTACAAATTATAAATAACTTCAAGTCTTAACTACATCACAAGGTTCCATCTATATTTATCTGTCTACCTTTAAGATTTTAAAGGAAAATGATATTTTAATAGCCCCAAGTGACCCAGAAGCGTGGCATGGCGTCAGAAAGGCAATTAGTGTTTCAGGAGAATTATTTCATGGGAAAATAACCAGATGTCTATGAAAATTTGTTAAAGCTAGTAAAACCTGTATGAATCGACACCTATAAAAATAATATTAGCAAAATTTCTTATTCATGGTATAGAAATAATATTTGAAATAGCCTCTTTTCAACATAACTTGTATAGGTAATTTTGAAAATTACTTGTTTAAGTAATGTCCAGAACTAAACAATGGTAACATGTTTTTTTAAATAGCAAACTTAGTTCTTTTATAGAAAATTATGGCTACTTTAGGAAAAATTGTAATTCATTATTGGAAGGCTGGTTTGAGGGGTAATACCACTATTGTTTTCCTCTAGAACGTCTCTGTTTAATTGACATTTTTTTTTTAAATTGTGCAGAATTTATCTTTTTCTTAATAAAGAAATACTTGTCATGAGTAAAGTTTTATCCTGTCCAGTACTACAGTGAAAATATAACTTTTCATTGCATATAAGATAGTAAACATCACCAGAAGTTAACCAATCAAATTCCTCTCCCCTTTTTCCCTGTTTACAAGCTTTAGTAGCCATGTCCTTTACATTTCCAAAATGTTTTATAGAAACACCAAATAGAATTTTTATTGCTTTGAAACACCAAAGATACATGCTTACGACCCAAAATAACTTTTCTGCAATGCAATGCAGGGTTAATTTCAACAACTGTCAAATTAATTGGCATATAAAAAAAAAATCAAATCTTTTTGCATGAAACTGAATGTACTATGTTTTGGTGGTATTACACCTTGAAAGAATTTTGACAATGTAACGGAGTTAAATAACTGGATTTTAGTTCAGCAATCTTCAATTTCTTTTTCTTGAATGACTTTTAATATATACAAACAACTTCTATCAAAAGGAAAGTAAAGCAATGTAGAGAAAACTCAGTTAACGTCTGTATGTAGAAAGTTTTTTATATTGGCCTTTATCTCTACATACTATCAATATAAAACAGGACCTAAAAATATGAATATATATATACTGAAATTTGTTTCTATAAGATTCAAATTAGTTTTTGTTTTTCTTTTAGATTCGAAAGTATAATTATAAGAAAAAACAACATAAAACAAAGTTATAATTTTACGCATAATTATGTCCATTAGTTTAGGATATTGTGCCAGTTTTTTGGAGTTGAAACAATTATTTTTGCTTCTTTTGTGTTGTTTAATATTCAATTTATACAAGTAAAATATGATCACACAATTTTAAAAGTAAATATTGATAAAAGTCTCTCTGCATTCTGTCCAATAACATGAATAATACTGTTTAGAAATCTGTAGAGGCAAAATTATAATCAAAGGTTTATATCACAGCATGATACGTTGTATAAACATTATAGTTTGAGGAATAACCCATTTTACAGTTTCAGTAGGATAATTATCTTAGAGCATCCTCTGTTATGCTCCAACTTGAAACAGATTATTACAAGAATTTTAACTGTAGTTACAATATATAGTATAAAATAACGGTATGCTTTAAACTGGTATTCAATTGACTTAAAACATAAGGGTAATAAATCAAAATTCTAAATTTTAAGCAGACAGCAAAATAGATTGTATAAATGACTTTTCAATTTGATGATGATTTGCTCTTCTGTTCACATTTATAAATAGAAAAAGGAGGTTTATATGAAATGGAAATCTTGCAATTATCATGCAGGGTAATTATGTCTTTCTGCATTTTGATTAAGCTTAAAGAGATATTTCAAATACTTTGTTGACATTTTCTATACAAATCAATGTGTACTGAAGACCTGGAATTTAAAATAAAATTGAGAGCTAGGAGCTGTACATTTAAAAGTTTGGTATAAATGGTGGTGATGGTAATTGATCTGGGCAGTTGAATTATTTTAATGCACTTTTCTATGTTATTTTGTAGATATGAAAAGAAAAGTAAAGTCATAAAACAATTAATAAGAAATTATATTGGAGCCTAATTATCAAGCTCATAATTTCTTATTAATTCTATTTAATCTGTGTATAACTTTGGAAACATAAAGCAGTATCAATAAAACATCTTCCCAATACTTTCCTGTGGATATCATATATTGAAGTTGTATTGCATAGACAAAAGGGATTCTAGTACAAAGTATAAATTTTGTTGTAAATTTATTTTTGGTCCACTGAATCTGTTTAATTATCATAAAATAGAATCAAAAAGTTATTCAAAAAAGATATAGAGGATTGCTGAACTAAAATTAATTTATCATACCTATTATATTGTGAAAAGTCTTTCAACCTAGTCTATGAATTACAACTTTTACCAAAGTAGCCATTATTTTCTATTAAAGAACTAAGTTTACTATTGCATATAAAGTTTAACAAATGATTATAAATCTTAAATCAATTCCGATAGTTTGTGTCTTTGATTACTTTTATGTTTCATTATATATAGTATAAATTTAAGCTATATTTATATTTTAAATATAAAATTTATGTATTTTTTTTTTGTATTGAAGAAAATAATTAATAAGATTCAAAACATTTTCTTTCTGTGGAGACTTGATATTTCTTTCGAAGCATTGTACAGTACTATTGAAAACTTCTAATCTATTTTATTAAAATTTCATGCAAGATTTATTTAAATAGATAGCGACCAGATGTTTACACAGGTGCTAATTGAGCTTCCTCTATAATGCTCTACTTTCCTTATTATAGAAGTGATATAGATTTGATTAACATCTTAATGGATCATGATAATTATTGTCAAATAAACTGTTGAGAAGAGCCTACTTAAAAGCTCTGAGCATTCTCCGAGCATGCTCGGAGCTTCCACGTAAGAATAAATCTATGATCATTAAGAATGTGTTTTCTTAATTTGTTTTTAATTTCGAATACAATGAAATTTAAAAGAGTTTTTATGATTATATGTTAATTTCTATATAAATATATCTTTATCCTCATAAACCAAATTCCATGCTAAAATCTATTTAAAATGAATATAACAAAAATAAACTTAAAGTTTTATGTATGTCTTCATTCTCATCAATAAAAATACGTGGTGAAGAGACAAAATAAACATTAAGAATATAACAAATAGTCAATTTTATCAATAAACCAATAGCTTTATATTATAGAAATAGTTTAGTTAACAAGTTATGTCCTTGAACAGACAGTGTCCCTATAAAGATAATGTCCTTGTTTGTAAAAGTCTCACGGACGCCATCAGTAGTTGGAGAACTGAGACCACCTTCAGTTTAAAGTAGGATTTGTGTTGTGCAATCCTTAATTGTCAATCTTTGCTGATCAAATTGTTGTGTTTTGACGTAGTTATTTCGGTATTTTTGTAAATAATCAGTTGTTGCTTTACATAGGGGCAAAGTACATTAAGTACAAAAATGAATGCTGATAAAAGTATTCAATAACAGAAATTATTATCATACATTGAGAAAACCAATTCCAGGTAACTCTAAATATATGTTCATAGAAAATGGAATTTGTTACAACGGATAATAATAAGATATACTGGAATGGTCCTTGACCCGACTGATATTAATATTTTATGTGATGATCTGTGATGTGTATGTTACTGGAATCCTTCTGCGAATAAGGGACCACTATATTACCAGTGGTAAGACCCCAATGCTCAATGATTTTCAATTTCTACCGAGACTTGGCTGTCAAAATTGTAACATTCCAATTTTTCAATAACAGTTAACAGTAAATACATTCTCACAATACCAGATAACAAAAATAATATTCCAATAACAGCTAACAAGGAATAAGACAATAACGTCTAATGGCAAATATATTTTCAGAATGACAGATAACAAAGAATTAAATTGCCCCAAAACAGCATAACAGTTAAACCCTTGTCCCACCCCGTTCCTTTACAGTACCGAGGTTGAAAATCAAGTCATTTCCTAACTGAACTAAAACCAGTCGTTGTTACATAAAAACATCGAATTATTGATCAACATTTTGCACAATAATTTTGTACACTGCCATCATTGATTAGTACTGCAACTGACTAAAATAACACACGGCTAGAAATTGTTTTAAATGATAGAATCATATATATATTTAGGTCTTTCCACTTTTCTGTGGAAAGACCTATTGTATTTGTTCTGATTATTAGGTCTTTCCACTTTTTGTGGAAAGACCTATTGTATTTGTTCTGATTATTAGGTCTTTCCACTTTTCTGTGGAAAGACCTATTGGTTTTCTTCTGATTATTATTTTTTTTTCTTCCGCCAAATTTTGTTCTCGCGATAAATTTTTGTTTCGCAAGATGTCGCTTAGATGTTTCGTATATGATATCGAACAGTTTATGCGCCTTTGAAATTGACCCTGCTTAACCGAATACTTTTCTTTGTAGGAGTTATCTCCCTGAACACTGTTTTCCTTGAACGTGCATCTCCTCCGTAACCATAAAAGAAAACGACAAATTTATTTTACTCGTTATATCCTCAGGATGTTTTGTCCAGTTTTGACCGAAGCGATACGTAAACTCCATATGAGAGTTATTTCCCCTTCTGTATTTGACGTAAGGGATATATAAATGTATAGCATGAATGGTAAGTGATAGAGACCTAAGGTATTTTGATTTGAGTTCCTTGGTTCATTTAAATGAAATTGAGGCCAAGGTCAAAGGTCAAGGTCATATTCTTAATTTTGACTTTTCCTTGTTATTTGATCTCCTCTGTCACTTTTAAAGATAAAAAATTAAAGAACTAGTGCAAAATGTTTGCTTAACTGTGACTAAGATATGATACATTTGGTCTGAAACAATCCAATGATATCTTATAGGAGTTATTGTCCCTGAAATGATTCAATTTAAGGTTAATTGATTATTACTCCAACTTGGTACATGATAAAGCCATAGGGTCTTTTGCAAACTGTTGGTTGACATATGACCTTGAAAAAGTGAACTTGAGTGAACCGGAAGTAGTATTTTTGCACTGATTTCATGGAAAAGTACCTAGAAACCATATATTTTTTGAATGATCATAGGTTAACCTATCATTTGAGACCGGAAGTGACATTTTATAAACCGGAAGTAGCATATTATCTTCCTTATTACAGGCATAAGTATATACAAACTATATATTTTTGGAATCAGTGTGAATAAAGCTATCATATGAGACCGGAAGTGACATTTTCTAACCGGAAGTTGGCAATTATCTCCTTATTTCAGGCAAAAGTATATAGAAACCATTTAATTATTGAATCATTATGAAAAATCTACTTTGACGCTATTAATAACTTTGAGTAAACCAGAAATATTTAGAAAATTGATGTGGAAAGACCTTCAATTGTTCTTTGAACAATTGGTTTTATACGACCATTATTTTGCGGTCGTATATTAATATAACGTTGGCGTCGTCGTCGTCGTCGTCGTCGTCGTCGTCGTCGTCGTCGTCGTCGTGGTGCGTCGTCGTCGTCGTCGTCCGAAGACGCATTGGTTTTCGCATTCTAACTTTAGTTTAAGTGAATGGATCGCTATGAAATTTTACCATCAGGTTCAATATCACAAAAGGAAGTTTGGGATTGATTTTGTGGGTTATGGTACCAACAGTTAAGGAATTAGGGGCCAAAATAAGCATTTTGTAACTTCCAGACATAACTTGTGTGTTAGTGTATGGATCTCTCTGACATTGTACCACAAGGTTCCATATCACAAAGGGAATGCTGGGATTGATTTTTGGGGTAATTGCCTCAAAATTTTAGGAATTAGGGGCCAAAAGGGCAAAAACGCATTTTCTAGTTTCATGACAATAACTTGTGTGTAAGTGTATGGATATTTCTGAAATAGTACTACAAGGTTCCATATCACAAAGGAAAAGCTGGAATTGAGTTTGGGGTAATTGCCTGAAACGTTTAGGAATTAGGGGCCAAAATAAGCATTTTCTAGTTTCCAGACAAAAACTTGTGTTCAAGTGTATGGATCTCTCTGAAATTGTACTGCAAGGTACCATACCTCAAAGGGAAGGCTGGGATTGAGTTTGGGGTGATGAATCATAAGGGTTTCAAAAATTTGGGGGATTTTTTTTCCTTTTTTCCTTTTTTTTTCTTTAAAATTTTCCATTTTAAGTTGGTTATTTCTGATTTATATTTAAAAGCAAATAATAATGATATGGCAGGAGATACACACCAAACAGGATGTGTAAATTATTATATAGGTATTGTGCAATAGCAAGAAATTTTCAACTGCACAGTATTGCGCAATAGGAAGAAATTGTCAATTGTACAGTATTGCGCAATAGCAAGAAATATTCAATTGCATAGTATTGCGCAATTGCAAGAAATATTCAATTGCACAGTATTGTGCAAAAGAAGATACTTTGTATAAATTGCTTATTTCTTGACCAATTTCAATGGGGTTACATTCTTGAACTCTTGGGGTTCTTTAATATGTTGAATCTAACCGTGTATTAAGTTTTTGGATTCTGGGCCCCGTTTTTAAATTGGTCCACATTGAGGTCCAAAGGGTCCAAAATTAAACTTTGTTTGATTTCATCAAAATTGAATTATTGGGGTTCTTTGGTATGCCGAATCTAACCGTGTATTTAGATTCTTAATTTTGGTCCCGTTTTCAAATTGGTCTACATTACGGTCCAAAGGGTCCAAAATTAAACTTAGTTTGATTTTAACAAAATTGAATTCTTGGGGTTCTTTGATATGCTGAATCTAAACATGTATTTAGATTTTGATTATGGGCCCAGTTTTCAAGTTGGTCCAAATCAGGGTCCAAAATTAAACTTTGTTTGATTTCAACAAAATTGAATATATGGGGTTCTTTGATATGCTGAATCTAACCATGTATATAGATTTTTGATTTTTGGCCCCGTTATCAACTTTGTCCACATTGAGGTCAAAAGGGTCCAAAATGAAACTTTGTTTGATTTCATCAAAAACTGAACTCTTGGGGTTCTTTGATATGCTGAATCTAACCATGTATTTAGATTTTGGATATTGGACCATAATAGATGAATGTCCAATTTAAAATTTTTAAGTTCTTAGACCACATTCATTCTGTGTCAGAAACCTATGCTGTGTCAAATATTTAATCACAATCCAAATTCAGAGCTGTATCAAGCTTGAATGTTGTGTCCATACTTGCCCCAACTGTTCAGGGTTCGACCTCTGCGGTCGTATCAAGCTGCGCCCTGCGGAGCATTTTATTAATTTTTTTTTTTTTTTCTTCCGCCAAATTTTGTTCTTGCGATAAATGTTTGTTTCGCAATATGTCGCTTAGATATTTCTCATATTGTATCGTATAGTTTATGCGCTTTTAAATTTCACCCTGCTAAGCCGAACCATTTTCTTTGTAAGAGTTATCTCCCTATTCACTGTTTATCATCTGTGTGCATCTCCTTCGTAACAAAAAAAGATATCGACAAAATTCTTTTTACAAATTGTTTGTTACATCCTCAGGAATTTTTGGCTAATTTGGATCGAAGCGATTCGATGAAATTTTATAGGAGTTATCTACCTTTACAAAATAAATTTGTACGTATGTGGTTTCAACTGTTCATCGTTAACCGTATAACCCTGGAATGTTTTATTTGAGGCCCCTAGGTCCTAACTTAGAAAATGAGGTCAAGGTCAAGTTCAAGTTCTCAATTTTGACTTTTCCGTGTTTTGCATTTTCTCCAACATTTTGAAAGATACATATAAAAGAACAAGTGCAAAATGTTTGCTTTATTGTAATGAAGATATGTTACATTGGTCTGATACAATTTAATGGCATCTTATAGGAGTTAGTGCCCTGAAATCAGTGTATAAGAAGCTATCATTTGATACCGGAAGTGACATTTACTTCACCGGAAGTAACACATTATCTCCTTATTTCACTCAAAAGTATATAGAAACCATTTATTTATCCTATCAGTATAAAGAAACTTATGATTGGATGCCAATTTTAACATTGAGTAAACCGGAACTAGCTTCTTTTCAATAACTTTGAAAATTGTTGTGGAAAGACCTTCAATTGTTCTCTGAACAATTGGTTTTTAATTATTATTTTTTTTTTCTTCCGCCAAATTTTGTTCTCGCGTAAAATTTTTGTTTCGCAATATGTCGCTAAGATATTTCTTATATAGTATCATACAGTTTATGCGCTTTTTATTTTCACCCATTCTAAGCCGAACACTTTTCTTTGTAAGAGTTATCTCCCTATTTACTGTTTATCAAGTGTGTGCATCTCCTTCGTAACAAAAAAAGATATCGACAATTTTTTTTTTCTAAATTGTGCGTTACATCCTCAGGAATATTTGGCTAATTTGGATCGAAGCGATTCGATGAAATTTTATAGGAGTTATCTACCTTTACCAAATAAATTTGTCGGTATGTTTTTAACTCATTAACCGTTAACCGTATAACCCTGGAATCTTTTTATTTGAGGCCCTAGTTCCTAACTTAGAAAATGAGGTCAAGGTCAAATGTCAAGGTCAAGTTCTTAACTTTGAATTTTCCTTGTTTTGCATTTTCTTAAACACTTTTAAACATATATATAAAAGAACAAGTTTGCTTTATTGTAATGAAGATTTTGTACATTCTGAAACAATCTAATGGCATCTTATAGGAATTAGTGCCCATGAAATGTCTTAATATTAGGTTAATTGATTATTACTTCAACTTGGTTCATTATAAAGCCATACGACCTTTTACAAAATGTTGGGTGACATATGACCTTGAAAATGACAACCAGAAGTGACCTTTAGAAAACCAAAAGTAGCCATTTTGCACTTTTTCATGGTAAAGAACTCGGAATCCATATATTTTATAATTTAAATAGATAATCTTATCACTAAAGACTAGAAGTGACTTTCGATAAACCAGACGTGGCCAATTATCTACTGATTTACAGACAAAAGTATATAGGAACTACATATTTTTGGAATCAGTGCGAAAGAAGCTATCATATGAGACCGGAAGTGACATTGACTTCACCGGAAGTAGCACATTATCTCCTTATTTCACTCAAAAGTATATAGAAACCACCTATTCATCGCATCAGTATTAAGAAACTGATGATTGGATGCCAATTTTAACTTTCAGTTAACTGGAACTAGCTTCTTTTAATAACTTTGAAAATTGATGTGGAAGACCTTCAATTGTTCTCTGAACAATTGGTTTTAATTTAATTTTGTTTGGTCGTAAAACGGTCTTTGGTCACATTTTTCTATTTTAGCCTGTTTATGGGGTATTCCTCAATTTATGGTTTTGGGTAGTCACTTTAAAATTTAAAAAATGAATGTTTTATTCAACTTTAGGCTCTGTTCGAATTATTTTCGATGCACATATTAGCAAGGGTCATCGGTTGATGAAGACATAAATAAAAACCATTCCCGAATAAAATTTTAAATTTAAAGTTGGCAGGTTTTAGCTGGAAATTTAACGCATTTTTCTTTGAAAACGAGAAAACATATGATTCAAAACATTATTTTATATTATAGTGGGAAAATATATAATTGAGATACTGCATGCAAATTTTGATGGAAAAACTGCAAATAGTTTTGCTAGAAATCAAAAATAAAATCAACACTTATACCTTTTATTAACTACGGATATTCGTCATTCACATCCATTATTTATAGTAACATTTATCAAGTTCAAATATTAAAACGTTTTTTCAACAATAAATTTGATAGTTTTGATGTGATTTTGTACATAATCTGTGATTCATTAGATATTTTGAGTTTTTAAGTGTGCTTTGATCACAAATTGTAGTTCTTTTCTGTGAATAAGTTATATTTTTGTTGCTTAAATTTTGACTCCTAATATAAATATTTTTGAGTTTTGATAGTCCTGTAAAGTAGACTCCTACTATTTTAAGAAGGAGAACGAATTAGGTTGAGTTGGAAAAATGCATTGTGTGTCAATGTTCGTCACAAGAGCAATTAATATGCATGCGAGCGGTCGGGAAAAATATTATTGAAGCATGGATGTTCACAGAGTTAAATGCAGATATGAGATTAAACTTAATTTACTGCTCAAGAAAAATCATCTCATGATGCAAATATACCAACTGCCTTACTACGAGATAAAGAGCACATTAAACTTATTATAGACAATGCTAACTAGCAACTGACGAATCCTTTTGATGTAAAGTCTCATCTCAAGTGACTAATCAACATTTTAACTGGAATGCACGCGTCTAAGGAAATTGAATTCTTAATGACAAAACATTTGATGATGGTATACAAATTGTCAAATCGTTTGTCAATGGTGCGTTGGAAGAAGGTGACAACCTTCGAAGACTTAACGAAAAGTCTAAAATCAAGTGCAGGTCAGGACAGATACTAAATGTACATATTAGTCCAGAACAAGTATTCCGTCGTGTCCTAGTTACTGCTGGTAGTCGTAAATACATTACAATAGAAAAGGTTCTATCACTCCCAATTGGACCTATTCCTACCTCTCTTTTCCACGATTTCGGTATGTAAGGTCGATCTTTGTCATAAAATATAGGCAAAAGCTGTATCTCGTCATCAGTTGGCACTGTATAATCGATCTTCTACCATACTTACATACCATACATAAGAAACGAAATGTCCTTAGTACAATTGTTAAATGTTAAGACATTTAACACTTTCGGATACTTGGCTCTACGCTTCATTCAAAATCAGATATCATGCATTTATTACTAGTAAATCGGTCAAAACAGAAAAGAGACAAGCGAACGAATTTAATTTAGGTAATAGATGGTCGATGCATACCAGACTTGAAAATTCTTTTGAGCGTCAGCATGCCCAGTCCCTTGGGTTGACTTCGCATATGATTAAACTATTTCTAGCGGGTAATTTTATTGACCCGTTCGATGTAAAGAAGTTTTCTTAAGCATAGGTTACTGACTTTCGGGATTAAGTCAAGACACACGAAGAGGCACATACCGAATGATCCTGCATGTCCTGTTTGGTGACAGAGAGATTGGAAGGAAAAAACAAGAAGGGTGAACAAGGTAAAAAGTCTCAAGTTACAGACGTTCCATTCTTCGTTTGCATTTTTCGAATTCCGTCAATGAAAACAGCCAGGAACATAGATTACCTTACTTGTACTTAGGAAAACCTATCAGAATGCGTTTCAACTTCGTTCTTTATGATGCCTTTTAACCTTTTTTCATTCGAGCATCACGGATGAGTTTTGTTAGCAAAACGCGCGTCTGACGTACACAATTTTAATCCGGGTATCTATGATGAGTTTATTCAAAGAGAGGCAATAACCAGCAATAAATATGTTCGAAGATTCCCACTGCAATGTCTTCAGATTACTTGCAAGATTTACTTTAAACCGGTAAATCTATCCTGCAGCGAACTTTGTTTGTGTCAAGGCGATGAAGCGCGTGCTTATACGCTTACCGGATTCGCAAACAATGAAGAAGAGATTGACGTGTAACTAAGATTCTTGTATATAATTTCTAAATGTGAAGCATTTTTACTGTGTACCCTATTTGATGAAGACCAGAGCTAATGATTGTATCTCTCCAAAGACAAGTTATACAAGGGTCTTGGCCAATTTCCAAATTACAACATTAGCAAATTAACATTATAATCAAATCAGTTTGCTAAAAAAAACAACATTTTACCAGGATAATGCCAAAAGAGAATGTTCAGGGCATAAAACTAATTATGTTTTACATTGAACCAACGAAGAAAGTTACATCTATGATTTTTGTTAAACCTCGCTTTCGCCTCGGTTGAAAATATTTTTTCTTTTGGTTATAACTCATTTTCCACTTTACGTACATGATAACTAATTTTCCAAAATACACATCCTGTGTATACAAAATGGAAAAACAAGGTTTCTGTGTTTGAACTTTTCTTTTTAAATGAAGAAAAATAACTGAAAGATATCGAGAAACTGCTGTTTTACAATTTCGAAAATAATTCTGTTATATGGTGCGGTGAAAAGTGATCAGCAATGTAAAATTTAATGAATGTGAAAAGGTCAAGGCCACATCTACATTTTCTTTGTTATTTAAAGGAAAAATGTCTTTAATGGACAAAAATCAGAAGATTCATCGTTGAAGCCATTTTTGTAATGGCAGCTGTTCATACAAATAGCTAAACTTGTTGTTTTGTCGTCCTTTGGAGTATATGCTTGTTATAAAATCGTTTTTGTAGCATTCTACTGAATATATCTCAGAAAATTCCTTTCTTTTTCTTCATGTTTGAATTTGTGATAGATTTGAGGTTTGACCTTTGAACTCACAAAAATGTGACCACTCTGGGTTTTACGACCAAAGTTTTCTCATTGTACACATTTTCCGCTTTCCATCGATACGTAATATAGGTATGTGTTCTTCCAGTACATTAACGTTTTAAAAATAAACTCTGGTTGCAATACTATGATCAAGCATGTTCTCTTCCTTTAAGTTCAGCATTATTTGATTAAACGTCCATAAATGATATGTAGTAAAACATATTATAATGCCTTGAAACTAATATCGTGTGTTTCCTTTACCATCTATATATGAACACACATGATATCAAACAATCATAGATAAATGAATTTAGTGAGATATCTTTAAGGAGGCATTAATTACGAAGTTGAAAAATGTTAAAATATGTTTGTTTTTCTGGTTTGAAACAATTATAAAAGCCAAATTGTGAAATACTTTTTCGCTATTAGCAGTCAGTATTGTTTCAGTTTTGTCAGAATAAACTTACAAACATCAATGATGTCTTATTGGCTTGTAGTCAATAATTCAACTTTATTAAATATGTATTCATGCGAACTTCAATTTATCCATTAACAGAGATGGGTTGAACATGTTTAGTTACTGAAAGGAAAATAATATCAATAGTGAAAAGTAGATCAAGGAGGCCATCGGAAGTGCCCTTTGTTGATTGATTTTGCCATAAAACAATCACTCAAATATAGGTAGAACGATGCTTTACATATTGCATATTTTTAAATCTATGACATGTTATCGGATAGAAGACATACGATTTAAATGATTGAAACGAAAATCAATTGCATCTGTATGCGTAATAAGCCTAGACATTTTAATTTTTTTTTTTTTTAATGTATGCGATGTTTTAGTAAGTTATTGGTCACACCTTAGCAAATGAGCAATGTTGGCCTTTTTTATATATAAGTTTACATAAATAGTATATGTTTATTTCAGTTTATGAGGAAATGAAGGATTCAAACTTTCATACTTTAAAAATAATGTGACGTAAATATAACAATGACGTTTGAAAACAAATCATTACACTTTACTTCCTAATTATAGTGTCCTAAACATTTATAATATCCGAGATCCGTGATCTGTGATCGCCTATATTTGCTAACATTTATGTCATTCGTATAACTAACAAGAGAACGACTTGTTGTTTCCTACAATGTTAACTACTTGTACTTGTTTCACAAAGTTAGTTTTAATGACCAAGGACACGACTTCTAAATCATAATCTGTATCTGCATCTGCCAATAGCAACAAGTCTGTCGTGTTAGTTTGTACATACGAAATTATAACAAGCCTTTCAATTTTCACTGAATCAAATAGTTAATTGATAATTTTCAATTTCCATAATAGTAAATCTGTTTATAAACAGTTCTTCTGCTATGAAAAATGGTCTTCAGAATTTATATTAAAACTTAAATCCTGAATGTCTGTTCTTAATTTGTTTTAATATCATCAATATAATACAATTTAAAAGATTTTTATGATTATATGTAAATTTCTATTCAGATATATCTTTATCCTCATAAACCAAAGTCCATGCTAAAAAATACAGTATGAACATTTTGTGAATGACGATAAAAATTAGGGCTCATTTGACGCTAACGGTAGCGCAAAAGGACATTTGTGACGTTTGACGGTAAAGGGCATTTCCTACCCTGTCCATCCCTCCTCTTGACACGAATATTTTCCCAACAAGTTATACAAGTTCACAACTTGCCGGTTAATGGTCAAATAAACACGTAAGATACCAGCCATAACGATTATACTTTAATAGAACAGAAATTTAGCCCATGCAAGGTTTCAGCCGCAAAGATTTTCTACAGTAGCGAGTATTTTGAGACAACCCCCACTTTGTATTTTTGTGATACTGATAACATTTGGCTGCCTAGAATAATAAAATCTATGTTTTCTTATGTAATGACTCTGCCTTCATCATTGTCTATTCGCCACTATGTTAGATTTTAGAGGAAACGACTCGCGCCTGACAAAATTACCGTATTTCACCAAAATAATCAAAATTTCGCTTATTCATTACAAACAGTTATATGTTAAACACATTCATATTCAGATATCGTCCATTGATATAATTGCACACATTATTTTATTTAAGCGATCAATAAAGAATTCACAACATGTAATTAATTGAGTGCATTGAAATCAGACCTTATGTGGTAAATGGGTAACACAAAAGTCCATAACTTTTTAAAAGCCTGGTGATTCCCATTTTATTTTACCTTAAAATGCTCGAAAAGATCATAGCTTTGCAATATCCGTTTAAGAAAAAAAAATCCACCGGGAAATTATACGAAAAATAGATTTAACCAATATTTTAGCCTTAAACTGAAATTACAAAATGCAAAATTTAGACATAAATCTGAAAATAAAGGATTTTTAAGTCTAACAAAACCAAGGGAAACGTTTACATTTCAAATGTTAATGTTTTTATGCATAATAATCATACTGACTTTGTTTTTAACGTGTTTGAATTTGATTTAGCCGTTATTGTTGAAAGGGTGGAAATGTTCGGAAATAGGGTCAAAATCGACCATTTAGCTTCCATTTGAGAGACAAACGAACCTGGTGACCCCTGTTTTCTGTGCTTTTTGGATTCAGCATAAAAGATCCACAAAATATGTGAAAATAAAACAAATTCTACCGGGGTCCTTATTGGGGTGAGCCACCTTAACTTAGATCAGGTCTGGTTCAATCGGAGATTCAAAGTAAACTTTGAAGTAATAAAACTTCAGTAGCGAACCAATCGGAGTTGTTAGCATTTCGAGTTAACTTGATATTGGTCCTAGGACCGGCCGGAACAGGGCAAGCGTCTCCAATCATGCATGCATCGTCCGCCATTCTCAGTAAAATGTCAAGATCGGGAAAAGGACACAATTGGTAAAATTACAGATAAGACGACTTTTCTTGTATCTAAAGTTCTAAGACTACGAAAACATGTCGCTGGTGATTTGAGACACAGACACATCGTATCGACCAACTTATTTGTGATGGTGACTGTCAAACTAAAGTTGTGTCTATTTCAGTCGTTCTTTCTCTTAACTCTGTTGAAGCAGTTTTGTGAAATTGAAATTGATTTCGTGAATCAATATAAAAATAAGGAGATGTGGTATGATTGCCAATGAGACAACTATCCAACAAAGTTCAATTGAAGCGGATGTAAGCAATTATAGGCAACCGTACGACCTTCAACAATGAGAAAAACCCATACCGTATGGCTGGCTATAGAAGGCCCCGACATAAAAAAAAATATAAAACAATTCAATTGAGAAAACTAGCACTAAAACTAAAGTCCGTATAGTGTGAAAATGTACGAGCATAACGTATGAACTGAGATATGTAAACGCAATATGATGGAGCAGAGGGTATGTTACTGCTGAAATATGGGAAGTTGAGAAGTCGAGAAAGTTTTGTATGAATTCTGCTTCATTTGAGTACAAAAACAAGTCGGCCAGTAAGTGTCCAAAATAAGTACTTATTGGAATGTCAACCGTCTGTAAAAAGGTAGAAATAAACATGAAAGACTAATGAGTGAGGTGAAAGTTTTGTTAGCTACGTGTTCAAGGCCTCACTGTGACTTTGAGATGAAGACCAGCAATAAAAACGCTGTTCCTTTGCTTTTTGTTTTTGCTGTGCATGTAATGATTTTGTGTCATGGATGTATACTCCATATCCTTTGTTTTTCTATTAAAATAGATTTGGCTAAAACGGGGATAAAGATCTTCTCAATGTCAATTTTAAAGGTATCCTGGGTAGGAATGTTTTATCAATTACTGTAACCAACTATTTTTCTGAACAATTTAAACCCTAATGAAATTATGAACTACTGTTTACCCTAAAAGGATTTGTGTATACACTGAGCATATGATAGAAATAAAATTTATTTTATTATCAAACAATTGTTTTAGTTGGGTCCGTGTATATTTGCGTCCATTCGTTTTTCGTTTTGAAATATCAAAACAAAAACGAAAACGAAAGCGTTTTCATTTTCGTTTTGATTTTCAAAACCAAAATGAAAACAAAAGTGTTTTCGTTTTCGTTTTGATTTCTCAAAACAAAACGAAAGTGTTTTCACTTTTCGTTTTGATTTTCAAAACCAAAATGAAAATCAAAATTGTTTTCGTTTTTCGTTTTGACTTCACTAAACAAGAAAAGCATCTACATTTGGATTCAATTTCTGTATTTTGCTCTATTCAATTCTCGTTTTACGTTGTACAATGTTTTCCTTTTCTTTATATATATAGCCATTGATACCCCGGTGTATTTTCTACTTAATGTAGACAGAAAAGACCGCCTGACTTATGATTTGAACTAAGGTGATTAATGAATCAAAGACTTTCAAATTTCCATGGTTTTATCTATAATAAAATATCAAATTATTATATTTAAATATCAAATGAATCACAAATTTAAATTATACAATGAAATATTATATAAAGATGGTTGAAATAAAACGATTGATTACAACATCACATTGACAAGGAGGTTACTACTTATCTGATAAGAAAACTAGCCCTGTGGGGTTGGTGCATTTTAGGGGTCATTGCCAAAAATATCATACTGGTGGGGGGTACCATTAAAATATATCTTTACTGGGGTTACCATTAAAAATATATCTTTACTGGGGGTGGGGGGTGTCACCGATTAAAGTTTTGACGATATTGAAGTGAGTGTCATTGTTAAATCTTTGATAGTGTAAAGCACCAGCAGGATGCCTAATCTCTCAAGGTAGTGAATCCGATCACTCCTTTATATCACAGTCATTTGTTATGGTTCATTATCCATAGGATGTGTAAATTTACAATTCTAGTAATACTTAACTGTATGAAACATTTTAACCTAGTTTTGACCACAGGAAAGTTTCTGAACACGCATTGTCAACTTTCTAAAGTGTTTAAATCATTTTGATGTGATTCTTGGGATAGAAGGTGTGTATATTCCTTATATGACTTGATAATAGGTATAACTATTTTATAAAATTATTACAAAGATATCGAATAAGAATATTAGATAGTCTGGATGGTAGGTCATTCACTTCTGTATTCTTTAATTTTTAAGGTAATTTTCTCTATTCCATATATTTTCTTTTCTTTATACTCTAACACCCCATTATTCTCTATTCTTTATTCTTTTTCTATTTTGTCTATTCTTTCTTTTTTGGGGGTCTATTTTTCTATAGATTTGATCCATTCGTCTTTATTCTGTAAACCCTATCCAGACCCTCATAAGAATACTTGATGGGCACCATGGCATTCACACATACAAAACAATACACGTAAAACATTTTCACGTTGAAATATTATAATAAAATTGAGAATTGAAAGGGGGAATGTTTCAAAGAAACAACAACCCAACCAAAGAGCAGAAAACAGCCTAAGGCCAACAATGGGTCTTCAACACAGTGAGAAAATCATGCACCCGAGGCGGGCTTCAGCTGGCCCCTAAACAAAATGTGTACATTTTTAGTTCAGAGAAAATCACACTAAACTCCAAAACATCTAAATGAACCAAAATTTTAAAAATATACAAAATATACAAGACTTACAAAGACCAAATGTTCCTGACTTGAATATATATTTCTTTATCTCAAATAAATCTTGTACATATTTAATGAACCATAAAATCAGTAAAATTTGCAATGTGTTATTCCAATTACACTTCCTATATTGGAATACTGACTTTTTGTAATATTTTATATTTTTTCATTTTCAAATGATACTGTGTCAGCGAATGTACATTCATTCCATAGGCGGATCGGGAGGGGGCTGATTGCCCGGCCCCTCTTTGTGGGTAAAATGTTGTTGCTTGTATAGGGAATCACTGAAGCATGACTGAAGCGGAACCACCCTTAGGTCAGTCAGTGCCCCTCCTCCTTTATAAAAATTCTGAATCCGCCACTGATTCATAATAAAGAGTTAAAATCATTATTGAAAGTTTATCTATATAAAATTTATAGAATTATAGGTTGCAGTAAAATAAGGTAAATTGGAAAAAGAAAATTTCTCTTTTTCTTTCTTCGTCATCCCATTCATTTTCATTGCACATGCTCATGTATATAAACAAATTTGATTTATAGTGACTTTAATAGCTTTACTTATTAAGCATTAGTATTTTCAAAATCAGGAACAATATGTATAGGTATGACGTCATTCTGTATATGAAGGCTCAAGTTAATTTGCAATATTTTTTTCTCATTAAAAGTTTAAAAGCTTATTTTGTCAATTTTTCTACATGCAAGTGTCAGATATTCTTATTTCACAAAAAGAAAAACATCAAGAAGAAAAACTCTTTGTTATACTCATGATTTCTCAAAACCTGTTACTATGTAGCTGGCAGTCATCTTCTTCTCACAACTGTTGATGGGGATTTTTTTGGGGAGGGGTGGTCAAACTTTGAAACTATGTTGTTTAGGGGGCATTTTGCGGTTTATAAGAATGATGGGGTTGCCAACAACAAATCTTATGTGAAAATTTGAACCGACCCCTTAGCTGATAATATTATATTACACGCACATTCAAACTTAGCATTTATGACGGTAATATGTATACGCTATTTAGATTATTTAAAAAAGTTCACACCCAAGTCGAGGTTTAGGAAGCCATCTTATGAGTCACCAGGAAGCAGTCCAACAGAAGATGTCTATCACGATGCTCGGAACATTATTGTACTTCCCGCCTTACTTGACTTATATCAAAAATAAAATATGTGATAAAATTGCTACTACTTTTTTTATTAAGTCAAATCAAAAACATAAGGTTGTGCGACTAGTTGAGTTTCATCATTTTCTATTATTTTGCCTCAATAATTGGTGGTTTATTTTGTTCGTTTTGACTTTGCGTGATGGCAATAACGATAGTTTGAAAATCATTCATAACCGTGAACTTGTTGGACCATTTTTTTCAAGCAGTAAAGCATCGAAACTTAATTGTTGGCAGCATGTTGTTTCAACCACAGAAATAGCCATAAGCACAGGCACTTAAGAAACACGTGGCTTTCTTCCAATTTTAGGAATAAAAGGGGGTCTTTGAAAGTGACGAGACCAATTTTCCTGGACTTATTTCACTCAAAATCTAAAATTGGTCTGCACATTGCGAATTGAAGATGACGTTATATATTGTAACAATGTTTTACATATTCCCTGAAATCAAAATACTATTCAGTGCTATATGTGTCTGTTGAAGGCATTGTAATACAAAATTGCAAAGGGTTAGAGCCTAGTTTTCAATATCTTTTATTTTCACTCGCAGGGTCCTAAATGTTTTTTCATATGTTTATCATACTTGAAATGTTATATTAAAAGTTTAAATTATATATCTGAAATATCTTTTGTTATTTTAGTTCATTGTTATGTTTCGGAGTTTAGTGTTTAATTCAGCGTTACATGTTGCATGCTGTTGAAGATACAAATTTGCTTTTACATATTTTTGTCAATTTTGCATCGAAGGCCGTCGATAGCCAAAATGAATTAGTGAAAGACAATGAATAGCTTTACTTCTAACACAATTTTGGATTTGGTTAACGATGACCTTCTTGTACGTTTTAGGAATAAATACTAAAGAGCAAAAATTTGCAAAAATCGCGATTTTGAGCTATCTTTAGGCGTTTATAAGTTGGTGATACGTTTGAAATTAAGCGATCATATTGTAAAACCCTTAGAGTGTACACTTTGGGATGTGGTACTATGAATCTAAGTAAACTTTAAGATTGATAGACTTTTTGTAAATGGCCCTGGTTTGAAATAAATCAAGAGTTTTGGTTTGGTTAACTATTTTATTTTTGTTTATTCATTTTGACGATAACTACTTAAACGTTGCCAAAATCTTTCAAAAGTTTTCCGGTTTGGACTATTTGCAGACCCTTTAGGCGTTTATAGTTTTGTAATCTGTTTAAGAATTACCCATTATATTGTTAGAACCATAGAGAACATACATTGGGTTGCGATACGTGTGCTAAGAATTTAGTTACAGATTGATATACTTTTCAGTTAGAGGCTCTAAAGAGCCTGTGCCGCTAACCTAGGTCTATGTGCATATTCAACAAAGGACACTCTCCAACATAGAAGACGAGAATAGAATTCATGACATAAAGCTCTGTTTCGTTGGACTTGTATTGCTGATCATTTAGTCTGCTTAAAAAACAGTTTCTCCATCTTCTCTAGTTTTGTTCAAAACACAAAAGAAGGCAGGAAAGTGACCAGTTAGTAGATCTTGCCTTATCGGTCATTTTGAGATTTAAAGTGTCTATTTATCTATTATAATTTTATCATGTAAAGCAAAACCCCCAAAATGATAAAATCTTCGTTAAAGGGCAATAATTCCAAGGAGACGTCGGACGATTTCCTCAATATTGTTAATTGTAGATATTGTCTTGCTGATCATTTTGCATATTAAAGTTTCTATCTATCTGTTATAATTTTAAAGATATACATTTGTAAGGCAAAACGCAAAAATGTATAAATCATCATCCAAGGGCAATAACTCTAATAAGGAGTCGGCTGGCGATTTCGACAATTGAACTTATTTGTAGAACTTTTCTTGCTGATCATTTTGAATTTTAATGTTTCTCTGTATCTTTTATAGTTTTCAAGATAATAAGCAAAATGAAATAAAAATGGTAAAATTTGTCGTTTAAGGGCAATAACTCCTATAAGAAGTCGCCTGACAATCTTGACATGTATGGACAACAGAGCTCAACATTCTGAACATTTTGCTCATGTCAGATTTTCTGTATTCATAACGGTTTACGAAATAATAGACAAAACTTGCATTTCTATCCTATGTTCTATTTTAGTCATCGGACACATTTTTCAAACTAGATACCCTAATAATGATTGTGGCCAAGTTAGTTTAAATTTGGCCAAGTAGTTTTAGATGAGAAGATTTTATAAAGGTTAACGGACAACGACGGACGACGGACGCGACAGACGACGACGACGACGGACGCCAAGTGATGAGAAAAGCTCACTTTGCCCATTGGTGAGCTTAAAATGGCCATGATGTGAATAAAATTCAGGGGAAATTGGCCATTAGTCTTCCTTTAAAATTATTTACAATTATTTAATGCGTTTTTTTTTTTGTACAGTAGATACGTGTTTCATGAAAGAACATAACGACAGATAAGAAATATATACGGAAGCGTATATGGTCCTCGTCTTAGCTTAAATGTATCTCGGACAATTTTAAACATCAGTGCAGATCAACTAAGATTGAGTTGATGAGAGTAAATGTGATTATATAAGTTGATTTGAAATGGAGTAAAAGAACGACAATAAAAATATTAAAAATGTTGTGTTTAACTAGTTTGGCTAACGGTAAGAACTAGAATTGTGTTTTTGCTGTACATGTTCTGATTTTGTGTCATGTATGGATATCCTTCCTTTCTATCATGGAGGTTTAAAGTCATTGTGAGAAAACGTCGTTAAAAATGAACGTAACGTTAAATAATGCATATGCTTTATTGGAGTTCATTTCTGTACTAGATTTAAAGTTTAAGTGTGCTATAAGCATTACAGATGAAATATAGTTTAAAGTCTTTTCATTTAACGTAAAATTAATCATATTCAGCTACTTGACGGTTGATATTCTGCACGTATTGGCTTTTTAAAGCACTTTTTTTCCAGTGTTCTTTTCACAAGTAAATTGTGTATGACATGTTCCCTTGGTGCAGCTTGGAGTGAAATTACAATGTATGTAACCCTCTTCACCAGGTACGAGGTATTTTAATCAAATTATAAATACTAGTATGTATACAATGTGCGTCTAACTCCCAGTTTGCCATGCACCACTGTCCCTTGGTGGCTTTTGCAGTTAAATTACATTTCCAATGAATTGTAAATATAAACAAAATGCTCAGCGGGGCACAGAATGATACGACCGCAGATGTCGAACCATGAACAGTTAGGACAAGTATGGACACTAAATTCAAGCTTGATACAGCTTTGAATTTGAATTTTGATTAAATATTTGACACAGCATAGGTTTTGACACAGAATAAATGTGGTCAAATACCTGAAAAATTTAAAATTGGACATTTATAAAATAAGGAGATGAGGTATAACTGCCACTGAGACAACTACCCACAAAGGTCCAAATAAAGTTGATGTAAGCAATTAAAGGTAACAGTAAGGCCTTCAACAATGAGAAAAACACTATACCAAATAGTAGGCTATAAAAGGTCCCAATATGAAAAATATGAAACCATTCGGTTGAGAAAACTAACGGCCTAAGATTAAACAAAACAATTAACGAAAAACAAATATGACAGACAAGGACCAACGACAACCACTGTACTACAGGCTCTTTACTTGAGACAGGCACCTACAGAATGTGGTCCAATATCCAAAATCTAAATACATTTGTACAAGGTTAGATTCAGCACCAAGAATTTAGGTATCTATTTTTAACTGTGAATCTACTTACACTTTCTATCAATTGTACAATACAACTCTGAATTTTGATAGTGATTAAATATTTGATATATCATCGGTTTCTGACACGGAATGAATGTGGTCTATGAACTTAAATCAAAGTACTGAAGTACTGAACATCGGATGACCGCAAAATCTGGTGGATGGTCACAAGCACTTGTCTCAGAAAAAAATCACATTTCTATACCTGAAAGTAAGGTTGAGGTACATAGATATATATTTTTCTGAGACAAGTTAGTGTGTGGATGATGAATGAATGACAGGAACTTCAAGCTCACCATAATAACTGTTATATTGTATAGTGATATAATCATTTGTTATCTGTATACTCTGGTTTTGTGTTATATATTATATCGATATTTGTAAAACAGTTATATTTTAGTATAATTTTCATCCATTTGTATGTCATTCTATTCTACTATTCTAATGCTAGTGCAGTGCAAGTGCATGGTGGACACTCTTCTGTAATAATTAGTTTTTCTAATAGATTGGATTTGAGTAGGCATTCATATTTTCCCACCTTTGTTGCAAAACGTTCTTTAGGTATTCTTTCGCATACGTTAACACAAATTTTCGGTATTCTTGATTTGTTATTGATATTATCAGATTATTACATGGCATTTTCATATCAGATGTATTATTAGCCCAGGTTCAATATCAGCCCAAGAGCCAAAGGCTCGAGGGCTGATATTGACCGAGGGCTGATAAATACATCTGATATGCCATGTTATGATCTTTTTATCATATGCTTCAACAATGGAGAAAAATAATAGTTTAATATATTGATACGTTTTAGTGGTTCTCACGTAGAAGTTCAAAAAGTGAAAAGTTTACGGACTCCAAATGTAGTACATCCGATATGAAATCTTTCTATCATATGCCTCAACAGAGGAAAAGAACAACAGCATGATATATTTTTATATTGACGATAAAAAAAAAAAACAACAAAACATAATGAACACTGTTTGGAAAAGTTAACATTTGTAAAGTAACTTTCTAAATTATGCTGGAAACTTTAAAAAATGCATTTATTGTATCATTTTATTATTTTTTTTTTTTTGCATTTTACATAATATGTTATAATTATATTGTATCGTAATAATTGTTTAGTACCCGACTTTAATTGTAATGTTTTTCACTGAAAAATGTACCATTCAGGTGTATTTTCCGGAATTTGCCGAGTATCACCGGAATGCCATGCGATAACGTTACGGAAAGGCATGTGATAATAGTTGAAGCATGTGATAAATTTTTCATATCAGCCCGCTAAACACCATTTCGGAAAAATATGGATTTCACGTAAATTTAATGCTATTAACATACTGTAAAACTATATGTTATTTGCTCTAAGTATATGATAATAATATAGATTATAACATGGCATTTTCATATCAGACCCCTTACCGCGCAATAGGTCATGATATCAGTCTGAGAGCCGACAGGCTCGAGGGATGATTTTGACCATGGGCTGATAAGGGGTCTGATATGAAAAATGACATGTTATGTTCTTTTTATCATATACTTCAGCAGAAGCCATACAGACCAGAAAACCTTTTTAAAACTTTATAAAATTCATTTATTGTATTATTTGTTTTTCATTTTTTTAATATAAAAATTTTCCTGTTTCTAAATATTCGTTCTTTTATTCTACTTAGTTATGTTTTTCACTAAAATGTACCACTGAGGTTTTATTTTCCGGAATTTACAGAATGACGTCGAAATGCTTTGCGATAACGTTAAAGAAAGGCATGCGATAATAACCGGAAGCAGTTGATATAAACCGGAAGCAGTTGATATATACCGGAAACAGTTGATAACGAAAGTCATATCACACGGCTAAGACAATTCGCCATTTCAGAATCTAATGCATTCTGGGTAATATTTTCAAAAGCCTACACCAAAACGTTATGATTGGTTTAACACGTTGAACCAATGACGTAACGTTATTTTCTTTGGTGTACGAACAATGAGAATACCCATAGTCCTTTACATTCTGAAAAGGCCAATTCTTCAAATTTAATGAATAAATATATGTACATGTACAAATAAGTTTTATCAAGGGGTACAATTATACCATTATTTTCTACAAGTATATGATAAATATATTTCACGACAAAACATTTTCATTTATCTATGTTCTTAACATTATTTTCATGAATATCATGAATATTTATTGCTGAAATTAGTATAGAACAAGCGATAAGGAGTGTTATTTTGCACTCGATGATATCCGCGTAATTATACGAAATACGTTCGGTTATCAGTCAAAAACGCAAGTCATGTTGGTAGAAATGTCTGTCGCAACATAACACCGGAATGCCCTCACGATCACCCGCTGTAAAATGAAATAATGGATATCATGATTCAATATCCAACATACATGCGTAGATTAAGTAATCAAAAGACCCTTGATTTCAATTTTGTTAAAATCAAACTAAAATTGATTATGAACGCTTTGGACCTTAATGTGGACCAATTTGAAAACCAGGCCCAAAATCAAAAATCTAAATACACGGTTAGATTCACCAAAGCATAGAACCATAATAGTCTATTTTATTTGTTAAAATCAAGCAAAGTTTAATTTTGGACCCTTTGGACCTTCATGTGGACCAAATTGAAAACGGACCCCAAAATAAGAATCTATAAATACACGATAAGATTCTGCATATAAAAAACACAAGAATTCAAGACTATGAATTAAACCCCATTGAATTGGTCAAGATATGAGCAACGTATGCAAAGTATAGGAAAAGTATTGTTTTAAGCCCTTTTTCCTAAAACGGTTCATTTTAGACTTATACTGAAGTTATTGTCCGTAAACCAGAAAATCCTAGTTTTTTCCCCGATGTTTTGGTCCGTAATTCTTGAACGTTTTGGACCATAACCCCCAAAATCAGTCTCAACATTCCTTATGAAGTATGGAACCTTGTGGTACAAATTCATTGAGATCCATACACTTATAATTAAGTTATTGTCCTGAAACAAGAAAAATGTTTTTTTTTTCCCCCTTAATTCCTACAAAGTTGGGACAATTAATAACCCTCAAATCCATTCCAACCTTCCTTATGTAGTATGAAACTTTGTGGTACAATTTCATAAAGATCCATACACTTACATGTATACTCCAGTTATTGTTGTGAAACCAAATGTCTTCGGAAGACGACGACAAACGTCATACCATTATACGACCGCAAAATCACTCTTTTATGCAAGGTTGTGCATGAGATGGTAATGAAGGATGGCTTTTAATGTCCAGTGGCAAATTAAATGCATATTCAGGACGAGAATATGTTATTGTAATATGAATTATTAACCCTGCTTTGGATTATATCGACACTTTGTTTGACCAGACCGAAATTCCAATAACCTCCGCAATTTCATGCACATCTTCACATTACAGTTTGCAACACTATGCAATGTCATTGGGTTCCAAAAACATTTAGAAAACTATGTCAATGTGCTTTCCCATAGGGTTTTATGCAGAACAATTATCGGAAATCTATTTGTCAAAATCAAACTCTTAACTGAACAAAGTGACTGTATCCAAGTTGTAGTTATTGCATGAATACTGTCTTAATTTTAATATTTGTTTTGTTTTTACCTTCTTAATTTCTTGATCATTTATACCAAAGTAACTATTAACCAATGTTTTACGTGGTTTCATGTGAAAGACAACTCTGTTCTTATGAACTGATTTTACACCACCCAGGTATGATTTGGGAATATCACTCGAATATATTGGGCTGGCCTGTTTGAAGTTAGAGCCTTTAATTCTGTTGTTGTCGTCGGTAGCTGTATGCATATTTATTTTTTTTTCTTCAATTATTGTTAATCATAAAGGGCCACCATTAATAAAATTATATTTATATTGCACGGGGGAGTAGTGGGGATAGACAGGTTTTGAAAATGAAAAGTCTAACCTGGTGTAAATAAAAAAAAGCAGGCACAAGAATATGAAAGAAGAGTGACGCTACAGTACCAACAGGTGAAATGTACTGTTGTTTGTCCCCATCCTAACCCTCCTGATAAAAATTAAACCAGAAAAGTGCTTTGGACGCAATAAATTAATAATTTTTTTCCATTTTGTCACCAGGAGCAAAAGAAGTTAAGTAACCATATGCTAGCAAATTATTGAAGTCACGTCTTAATTGATAGTCATAAAAATAAAGAGAAAACGTATGGTTACCAATAACAATCTACTGGAGACAGAAAACGTTGGTATAGGCAACTATTATAATGGTCTGAATTGGGGTTTCTTTAATGTTTTAGGCCATTTTCTCTAATCATTATACTTTTGCCAATTATTCTCTATTCTTTATATTCTAACACCGCATTCTTCTCTTTTGTTTAATTTTTGGTCCATTTTCTTTATTCTTTATATTTTTGCCCATTATTCTCTATTCCGTAACCAACCCGTGCACACTCTCTAGTATAGGTCACCATATAGCCTTCACAAAGGAGAAAAGTCATCACGAATAGGCACGAATGGCGAAAAATGATTGAATGCTAATCCCATTTCTGAATTGTGAACTTTCGGTATTTGTTTTCAATCAAACGATCTTATTAAAAAAAAAAACACAGATTATCGTCGTGAATGTTCGTGTAACAGTACTAATACTGACAGATGGACCTAGGTCATCAGTTTTAATCATCTTAGATTACTAACCTTTACAACTTAAAAGTAAAGATCATGCATCCTTATTGTTCAGATTGATAAAGTTTTTCCTTTCGTCGACATTATCTCCGATTTAAATACTATTGATCTGACAACCGCTGTGCATACTTTAACGACAGGGCTAGTTTTCTTATCAGATAAGTAGTAACCTCCTTGTTAATTTGATGTTGTAATCAATCGTTTTATTTTTACCATCTTTATATAATATTTCATTGTATCATTTAAATTTGTGATTCATTTGATATTTAAATATAATAATTTGATATTTTATTATAGATAAAAACAAGGAAATTTGAAAGTCTTTGATTCATTAATCACCTTAGTTCAAATCATAAGTCAGGCGGTCTTTTCTAACTACATTAAGTAGAAAATACACCGGGGTATCAATGGCTATATAAAAGGAAAGGAACACATTGTACAACGTAAAACGAGAATAAAATAGAGCAAAATACAGAAATTGAATCCAAATGCAGATGCTTTTCTTGTTTAGTGAAGTCAAAACGAAAACGAAAACAATTTTGATTTTCATTTTGGTTTTGAAAATCAAAACGAAAATGAAAACACTTTCGTTTTTCGTTTTGTTTTTGAGAAAAAAACGAAAACGAAAACACTTTTGTTTTTCATTTTGGTTTTAGAGAAATCAAAACGAAAATGAAAACACTTTCGTTTTCGTTTTTGTTTTGATATTTCAAAACGAAAACGATTGGACGCAAATATACACGGACCTAGTTGCTAATTATCAAGATGTATGATAACATTGGGGTATTTCTTGTTTCTATTTGTACAAGTGTCTGAATATTTATCATTCTAACATGACGTCCTTCAAACGCTTTGAGTACACACCCGTGGTAAAATATGAATATATTGTTTGGGCTGTTCCGATCGTACTCCCACGTCATATGGTTTTTATGAATGAGCTACCCGACGTCATAGAACGATGACATCAGAATGTAAGCATTTTACGGAAAATACACGCTTGTGAAACCAAAATCATCACAACAAGGAAACGTAAACAAACGATGCTAAAAAGTGTTATATAAGCCATTTTGTATACATATAAGACATACAAGTACAATTATCATTTAGATTCATCCAAACATATATAAATATGTTATTGTAAATAGTTTAAGCATGTCACTTATTCAATTTGCTCCGTTCTTTTACGTCAATTTAATAGTGCGTTTATTTATGGGAACGGCAAATAATGCCTTCACCTAGAGCGCTTCGATCCAAAACAATTGTCGTATTTGTCCTATTAGAATCGAATAATTCATGGGGCTTGAATATATCGTGATTTTACCACGGGTTGTCCTTTATGCCGATATTTTACCCTCGCTATCGCTCAGGGTAAAATATTTGTCACAAAGGGCCAACCCGTGGTAAAATCACGATATATTCAAGCCCCATGAATTATTTCTTAATCAATATACATGTAGTATTTATACGGTCATTTTAAATCAATTTTGTTATTTTACGATTATTTTTTCAGGAAATTAAATATGGACAAAAGGAATATTTTAGAAGTTTAAACCACTTTTAAGATACAATAGTTGTTTAAAGAAGATAACGTCTCAATGTCGATGCGCCATGACTGTATCCTGTCGTTATACTATTGAGATGACCAGATGCTCATTCCTGTATTAAGCATACTTAGTGTATTGTGATTTGATGTCCTTAATACCTATTAGTTCGGAAATACATTCCGAAAAAACGCTGGTATCTATCAATTGAAGTTAGAGAAGGGAAAACGTTGCTGCGCAACTTTAGGCAGCGTTATCGTAGCAGTGAATGAAAAAGTAGAGGTTCCAGCCTTGATTTGAGTGAAAGTACATTTATAGTTCATCTTGTTAGCTCATGTATTAAACACACATACACAAAACCAAACAGAAAATTCTACTACTAATAAAAAATATTTTCCACTTTATCCACAGATACCACTGACTAGGCTAGATCTGATGTAATGTTGACCAGCTATCTAATGCGCCATGACTGTATCCTGTCGTTATACTATTGAGATGACCAGATGCTCATTCCTGTATTAAGCATACTTAGTGTATTGTGATTTGATGTCCTTAATACCTATTAGTTCGGAAATACATTCCGAAAAAAACGCTGGTATCTATCAATTGAAGTTAGAGAAGGAAAACTGCTGCGCAACTTTAGGCAGCGTTATCGTAGCAGTGAATGAAAAAGTAGAGGTTCCAGCCTTGATTTGAGTGAAAGTACATTTATAATTCATCTTGTTAGCTCATGTATTAATGATCATTAAATAAATGTCGAAATACAGTAACCTAAGGTGTAATAAAATGAAACTTTTAATAAAACATTTCAAGTTCTTACAAATATATAGAAGATCATGTACTGAATAACAAGTCAATACCCTTTAATGTTTAAAGAAAACACAATTGAATCTTGTTTTTCATGTACAATAACAAAGGTCTTACCACACGGTACGCTTTCAAAATCGTCAAGAGTTTATAAAAGTTTTAATGTAAACATAAACAAAATTCATTCATCGTTTTTATGTCATTTTGAAGAACTTTATAAGTTACTGGTTCTTGTAAACATCTTCTATTAATAAACTCTTCATGCATTAACACAAGTTCAAACAAGTACGAAAAGTATTAAAGTAATTCAAAATTGGGATAAAAGTTACTTGTTAGACTCACTCGCAAACTGAATAAAGTATGAAGTATCATCTAACCCGAACATTTGAAAACAAGTCCAAAGGAGGGTTGACATTCTGCACATGGCACGCAGATTCAACTAATATTATCGATCGCAGTGATGATGTGTCATTAATTACCAGCAATTCTTGATGTGAATAAAACCTGGACATTCGAATTGTGTTGAATGGGATTAAAAACTTTAGCAGTTTTATACAGAAGTAATGGTTTTACTATCTACAAATATATGTTATGAAAATAAACAAGTTTGGTAATTGTGTTTCTTTGACGGGAAGATACATATTTTCCCTATGTTTATCAAAAGTTCATTTAGTTATTTTATTTATTTGATAATAGCTTTAAGCGGAAACAAAATTTTATTTTGATTATATTTTTTACAAAATTATAAATATTGAACTCTCCGTACACAACAAAATGACATACAAAAGAGCGGAAACCGGCTGTTTATTTAAATAATTAATACACAAATAATGTATGAATGAAAAATAAATATATATTTTACATGGTTTGTCAGGTAAACAAATCTTCTTTTAATTTGATACATAGTTAAAAATACAAAATCAATTTTACCAATTAAAAGTAAAAATAAAGTAAACATTTGATGTGAATGTGATCATCGAATGTCGATACATATTTCGATGTGAAAACTTGCTATAATTTCATTGCATGCACAAAGGGTACAATCGATATAAAACTTCATCAAAACGATCTTTTTCCACTTAAGATTGATAAAGGACGGTAAAACCATACCACGTGATCTGAAAGTTTTGGACACAGCATCTAAGCTATCGTTCTGCGGGTTGTATTAGATTTCTACCGTTGAATTTTCTTGCAATTTCGATGTCACATTATTTACGAAAATCCTGTTGACTTGGAAACTTCACTTTATACAAGTAGGACGCAGGACTTCTAATCCGAACAAAGACAAACAATAAAAAAGATATTTTCTGAAAACAAATCTGAAAAACTTTATTTAAAAGTGTTGCAAAAATTGTTAACAAATCCTGTAATATTAATCGTTAGATGGTGCACAATTACTTTTTACACTATAGTGTCATTATTAAAAAAAAAAAACTACAAACAATTATTTTTCATGTTTTGTATTTACAATATCAGCTATATTTGAAATCGTACTTTTGGTTGATCCGTGTATAGTAGTCTGTATATCAAATATTACGTATTGATTCTTATTGTAATATATGACTTACTTTTATTTATATTTTTTACAACTAAATCATGTGTTAAAAGTGTATCCAGTCATTTCGTACCATAACCATATGGTACCATTGCCATTTCGTATCCATAATTACCATTTCGTACCATGAATTTGCCATTTCGTACCATGAACATACACCATTTCGTACCATAAGAAACCATTTCGTACCATATGGAAAAAGATTTACCATTTCGTACCATATGGAAAAATGCTTTACCATTTCGTACCATATGGAAAAATGCTTTACCATTTCGCACCAACATTTCTTTCAACATCACCAGACGGTCGTTTGTTGTACCAGAAATCTACTTGGAAGAGTGAGTATTACATGCATTACAATAAAATGTATCATTAGACCAATAATTTGTTATCTTAACATAAATAACAGTACGAAGTTGTGGTATGATTGCTAATGAACAGCTCTTTGATTTTTCACATGCGTATGATAAAAATATTTACAATGTAATGCACAAATTGTATAACCATTATGATTCAGCAAGCCAAATCGACTAATGATGCACTAACGTGTTTTAACTTTACATATTTTTAAGAATAATTTGCTTCTTCAACTCTTAGCAACTCAGCCGTAGTTTGAGTGTGTTTCTATTTAGTGCAAATATAGGACTTATCCCTTTTGTTTTGCGTGCCTATTAATTTAAATGCTAAAATTAAGTGCAATAAAAGGACTAATCTTTAATTTATTTAAGTACAGGTTAATTATAAGGTTAAGTTTTTTAGTTCTTTTAGTACAGGTTAATTATAAGGTTACACGTTATTGCAATTAAAGGACTAATCATTGATTTAATTTGAGTGCCTTTTGAGTATACAATTTAGTGCAGTTAATAGACATCAATTTTTATTTTGAGTAGAGTCCATGTCCAGTTTCAATTTATTGCAATTTGTTATTGTTTTTCTATTGTTTTTTTTTTTTTTTTTTTTTTTTTTTTGGAATGTATTATGTACACAAATAAGTAATAAAATAAATGTAATATCTGTTTTTTTTTTTTTTAATTGATATTCATGAAATACATGAATAAAAGAACACGTAAAGTATACACCATTTAGACAGTAATTACATCCAATCAATCATATGACAAAACAGGATATCGAAAGTTTTAACTAGATTCGAGTTCTTTTCCCATCTCCAATCAAGAAATTTCCTGTACGCACATTCTATCAAATGGTAGGCAATTAAATATAGGAAAACTTACATTCAGTACTGAATTATGAAGACATATAAAATAGCATACAATGGTACGAAATGGTAAACATTATAATCTTCCATATGGTACGAAATGGTATACATTATAATCTTCCATATGGTACGAAATGGTCATGGTACGAAATGGTTATGGTACGAAATGGTTTTTGTTATGGTACGAAATGGGTGGTACGAAATGATTATGGTACAAAATGACAATGATTCGTTAAAAGTACAAGACAGGGCAATCTGTAAATTTGTTTGCGTAATCAAATTAACCTTTTTCTCATTAATATATACTTAAATTAATTTTTACAATTTTGTATGTAATGTTATGTTTTTTTTTTCAGGCATTCAATCAAATATAGATATATATATAAATAAATACATAGTTCATTTTTGTTGAATGTCAAACGGTGATCTATAGTATGTTCTTTTCAGTATTCGAATAACCTTAGATTAAAGGGGTCTAGAAAATTAGGACACAGTAATTTTTCATATGTTTATTTTTTGCACCAAATCTAAAATAGTAGAATACTGATTTAGATTTTCGTTTTCTGAAAGTCTACTTTCGCTTTTAATCAAAATTGTAAACAGTCTGGTTTCTAGAATTTTACCAATGCTAAAATAATAGAGGAGCAAGTGGCAATT